>CAUYSK010110329.1:0-13033 GCA_963575035.1 Avahi laniger
GGTATTAACGGATCAACACATAAGTGCATATATAAGAATTACATCTATTAGATATTGGGCAGGGGGGAGGAGGGAGGAGGGAGGAGGGGACGGGTATGTGTGTACACAAAGAGTGCAATGTGCACCATGCAATGGGATGGACATATTTGAAACCTGGACTGAGGGGGGGAGGGGGGGCAAGGGCAACACACGTAACCTAAATATCTGTACCCTCATATTATGCTGAAATAAAAAAGAAAAAAATCTTATTGCTACTAATGAAGAAGGTAACAATATATTAATAATAACTGTTTCAATTCATCAGGATTATACAGTAATTATAAATTTATAAACACCAAATAATATAAATTCAAAATTTAGAAAATGATATTTGATATAAAAATGAAATATTTCAACATGGACTTCTTAATTTTTAGAACAAGAAGATGACATAATAGATAAGGCTATAACAATTTTAACAACACAACTAACAAATTATATTTTGCTTAATAAATAAAATATATGTTTAAAGCATATATAAAGAACTGTGTACTCAACTTTTGTGATATATGTATTCTTTTTAAGCATACATTGAACATACAGGTTTATAAAGAAAGTCCTAAAAAATTCCAAAGATTCAATACCACACAGACCAAAATTGCTTAAATCTAGATTGTTTAACATCTAAATTGCTAAAATTTAGATACATTTATATATCAACAAAACCAAAAATCTGTTAAAATTTTTAAGTATTATATCTAAACAACTCACAGGTCAAAGCATATTTCACAGTAAAAATTAGAAAATATTTAGACCTGACTGATAAAAAAAATATTTCAAATCATAGGGGATGCAACAATAACAACAACAACAACAAAATTACTCAAAGGAAATCTATAGTTTTTAGTATCTCTCAGAATAGAAGAAAGGTTGAAAATTAATTATACAACTTAAGATGTTAATGAAAAGCATTAAAAAACCTGAAAATACATTAAGGAAATAAAATTAAGGAAATAATAAAGTTAAGATTAGGAATTAATTAAATAGAAAATAATGCTACTGTATTAACAAAGCCAAAAGTTGAATTATTGGAGGGGGAGGATGACAAAATGATAGTAAGTTGTCACTGTTTCCATTTACTTTTTGCTAGAGGTCCTAATCTCTCTTTAAAACAAGAAAAATAAATGAGAGCTTTAAGGATTGGAAAGGAAGAAATCAAGCTATCGCAGTTAGCTGATGAAATGATTATCTGTATGAAAAACTCAAAAGACCAATTATTAGAATTAATAAGGGAGTTTAGCAAGTTGTTATATATAAAAATAAAGTACACCATGCTCAAACATTCAATACTGTAAAGTTGTCAGTTCTGTACAAATAGATTTATACCTTCAATACGAATTTAATCACAACCTCAACAAGATGTTTTTGTAGATTATGTCAAGCATTTTAAATATTAATTTATTTGAGAAATAAAAGAGAAAACATAATCAGGGAATTCTTAAAGCAAAGTAAAATGGGAGAACTTAACTCTACTGGATGTCCAGACTTATGACAAGGTTATAATATGTAAGTGTATAATATAGGGATAAAAATATGAAATACATCAACAAAACAGCACTAAGAGGTAGACCCACTCATATTTAGAAACATGATACAAAATGGGGAAATTGACCCGTTGTGCAATCAATGGTAACAGAACAGTTTTCAACCGTAAAAAAAGAATTTGTTCTTTATATCACACCATACACAAAGATCAGTTCCAGAGGGGTTAAAATCTTAAATGCTAAAGACAATTTTAAAAAAATTTTTACAAGAAATTGTAGGATATTTTAATGACTTCTGGGAAGTGAAAGAATTTCTTAAGACACAAAATCACTTAAAAATATTGTTTACTTAATTTGCATTAAATTTTAGAAGTTCTGTTGATCAAAAGAAAGACAAATTGTTTTTGTTGATTATAAGTAAATATAAAAATGTCACCAACAGGGAGCATAAAATTTGCACATATATAACTGAAAAATGATGTCAACTCACATATATAAAGAACTTCTAAAATTCACTAAGAAAAGGCAAACAACTTAGAAAAATGGACAAAAATACAAACACATGTATTTCACAGAAGAGAAAACAGATGGTCAGCAATAAATAAAAAATTTATCCACCTACATTAAATTTCAGAGAAATTAAAATTAAACCACAAGAAGATACTATTTTGTACCCACTATATTGGCAAAAATAAATGTCTTCAAAAATCAAGTATTGGCCGAGATATGAAGCAATGGGTACTCTCTTAAACACAGCAAGAGAAAGTTTAAATTTTTATGTATACACTGGAAAATCACATGGCATTAACTAGTAAAGCTGCAAACATACATGTATAACAATCCAGAAATTCTGCTTCTAGATATAAACTTTAATAAAGCCTGGTTATGTGGATTGAGGACATAAGCAATAATTTCCTAGAAATATTGTAATAATAAAAAATTAAAAACAAATGACTACTGCTGGGGAAATTTAAAAATAACTTGTACATTCATAAAAAGTTTTACTGCATAAATTTCAAGTTAACTCTGCCTACATGCAGGTATGGATGAACATTGAGGCATAGTGTTGAGTGAGAAAAATCAAGTTGTTGAGAAAAGCATGCCTTAGAATGCCATTTTTGTAGAGTTCAAAAGCAGGCAAAGCTAAATGTATTATTTGGGAACACATATAAAGAAGAAGACAATGATTAACACAAAATTTAGAGTCCTAATTAACTTTGGAGGAGTGAGGAGGCACTGGGATGCTCTCAGATGAGCACAAAGTGAAATAAACAGAAAGGAATAGTGTATTTCTTAACTTGAAAAGTGGGTTCATGAATATTAATTTTATGATTATGCTTTATATAATGTTACCTGTACTACAAATATAAAATGTTCATAATTAAATTTTTTTTAATTCTTAATTTTATTTCATTTCAGAGTATTATGGAGGCACGAACATTTTTATTACTTAAATTGCTTTTGTACAGTTTGAGTCAAAGTTATAAATGTGCCCATCACCCAGATAGTGCATTGTTCCTGTTAGGTGTGAATTTAAATATCATGGATGTGTGTTATCAAATCTGTTATTTGATTTTTTTTTTTTTTTTTGAGACAGAGTTTCGCTCTGTGGCCCAGGCTAGATGTTGTGGTGTCAGCCTAGCTCACAGCAACCTCAAACTCCTGGGCTCAAATGATCCTCTTACCTCAGCGTCTGGAGTAGCTGGGACTACAGGTGTGCATCATCACGCCTGGTTAATTTTTTCTATTTTTAGTAGAGACGGAGTCATGCTCTTGCTCAGGCTGGTCTTGAACTCCTGAGCTCAAGCAATCCTCCCGCTTCAGCCTCCCAGAGTGTAGAATTAGAGGTGTGAGTCACAGTGCCTGGTTGGTTATTTGATAATTTGTAAATGATAGGGAAGAGAAAAGAGTGAAGAATCAGTTCCATTTTGGTGACTCAAGACATTGAATGGATGGTGTTGCTATTTAATGAGAGGGAAAAAAGTGATAAGAGTGGGCGTGGACCAATGAGAGGGTGGGATTGCAATGAATTGTTTCCAACTGTTCAGACTCGGATAACTGCAGTTACATTTTAGTAAAATGCTGGGGAATCAATTGTCATGTAGGGGTGAATATTGAGAGAAAGCTCCGGACCTCAGATAGATAGGTAGTTCCAGGAATCATTGACATATAAATTATCTCTAAGGCCTTTGGAATGGATGAAATTGCCTGAGAGTGCAGGCGGAGGTTAAACAGGAAAGAAGAAGAGATGAGTTTGTATGCACCTTTATTGATGTTGCACGTTGGAAGTCTCAGGGAGCTCTTAGGGAGTAAAGGATTTGTAAGCCCTTGAACTGAAATTTATGTTCAGTAGATTATTCATATCCTTCTTTGAGTTCCAGAATACACAGTCAAGAGACACGGAGAAATAGTGTTAGGTAGATAGCGAGGGATTCTGGGTCTCCTAGGGATGAAGTGGGCCCCTGTCCTGGTGTTGCCCCACCTTAATCCTGTCACAAGTGACTGCCATACTTGTGAAAAGAGGCAATACCCTAGGAATCTGCTAATACGAATTTAGTGTGCCAACTGCAAAAAAATGCAGAGGACTTCCTAGCTCACAGGTCAAGCAGCATAGGTACAAAGAGTCTGGAAAGTCACCTAGAACAACTAGCTTTCAGAGAGGCTCATAGGAGATCCACATGCATGGTAAGTCTCAGGTCATATAACTCCCAACTGTCCAATCAAAGTGGTTCCATGGTGACATCTGAGCCATGAGGGAGGTCCCTATCTGGATGCTATAAAGCAAGATTGAGATGATAACCAAGCCCTTCCTTTTGTTCTTTTTTGCTACAACAATGGGTCTGGTTATCATTTGTGGCATATGTGTATCTTCCTCTGCAAATCTACATCTTACTCTTGCTCTATAATCCTATCTTTTCCTCCTCAATAAACCTCATTTTCCTGCTTATCTTCCTTTGGTGCATCTGGTCATTCTTTGGCCATGAGCGCACCAAGAACTGCAATCTGACAATAGTGCAGGAATATCTAATATTCCTAGTTTCAGAATGGCTGCAAGAAAACTCCTGGTGGCAAATGATCATCTTTCAATAAGTTTCTTAAGAACAGAGCCTAGAAAATTCTGAAATACTCCACTTTTACTCCCTTGCTGGCTGTAATGAAGCAGTCATGTTGTGAACCACTTACGGAGAAGCCCATGTGGCAAAGAACTGCAGGCAGCCTACAGAACTGTGGGCCTCAGTCATATGGCCATAAGGAAATGAATTCTGCCAAAACCTTAATGACTTTGGAAGCTGATCTGTCCAGTTGACCTTCCAGGTGAGCTCCCAGACCTGCTGACATCTTGATTGCAACCTCATGAGATCCTGAGAAGAAGAGTGAGCTAAGCTTGACCTAAACCCCTGTTGCATGGAAACTGTGAGATGATAAATATGTGTTGTTCTAAGGTGTTAAGCTTGTGGTAATTTATTACACAGCAATAGAAAACAAATACTGTGTGTATGTTGTATATATATTGGTATATTCATCAGAATGGATCTAGACAGTAGAGAGGGACAGAGGAAAATATGGCGGCATATTTCTCTAGGCAGAGTTTCTCCAAAAGTTTAGTGGTCAGGAGGAACCGTCTCTCTCCCAAAAGAGTACATAATGTATTGAAGTTGGAAGCCCTCATCCAGGCAGCTGACTAGGCCAGAAACATCAGTTTCTTGATGGGCAAAGGAAGAATGTTAGAACTTTGCCTGTAGAACTTTGTAGGTAGTTCAGATCTTATTCTCTGAGATTGCCATCTGATCATGTTGGGTTTCTATTCCCAACTTACTGTTTCTTTCTTCTAAGATATGCATTCATAGTTTGTATTAGCCATGGCCAATGGCAACACACTTCTGGTTGAAGCTTAACTTACATAATGAATAACATTTCTCCCCAGTCTAAAGTGCTATAAAGTCCAAATATGGCCAGTTAGAGAAACACAATTTTCTAGCTCACTTTTTCTGTATCTGTGGCATTTGTTGATTGATTGCTTTTACAAATTGGTTTAAATTTGCAACTGAATAATAAAACTCTGGAAGGCTTGGGGAAGTATGTAGGCAAACAAAATTATTTGATAATATTATAGATTCTTTAATATTAATTGTGTTTAATAATAACAAGAGATATCTATTCATAGCAGGCACAAAAGAATATATACGTAGACCTCACAAATTCTTAGTAAAAAGAATTCTCTGAATGAAATATTGGGCCTCTCAAATGGCTCTCTTTTTCATGTTTCATTGATGCTACAAAGATCTCACTGAAGGTCAGCCATTCTTTTTAAGGTCTCCATAGTAGCAGTGATCTTAGCCACATCTTTGATTTAGAACATCAAAATGTCATAATTGATATCAAACTCATGAACGCCGGATCAGGGCATTGGTGCAATATTTGATGCCACATCAAAAGTACTTACTTGTTTGTTCTTTGTGTGTTCTTATTGTTCCTGGTTCTCTTTGTCTATTTAACCATTTTCCTCATAGGGATCAAACTTGGTAAAATCTTCACATATTGACAATGGAGAATCTATCTATAGGCTGAAATACAATAGACAAAGAAGGAGCCGATGTTACTCAAGAGGAAACCTCCTCTGCTGATCTTTCCAAGGCAGGAACAGCTCACTGGTTGAACCATTAGATGAGAAGTTCACTGCTTGAACCATTAGATTAGAACCATATAAAAATTAGGAGAGCATGATGTAATCCTGAAAAAAAAAATTTAACTACAGAGGGTAAGTGAGATGAATAATAGAAAGACAATAGAATAAGAATATTCACTGGGAAAAAAACAGAAGAGAAAACAACCCAGAGAAATAAACGTAGATGGGTTACATTAGCAAAGGAAGTTAGGAACTGCCCTAAACATATAACAGGTGGAGGAAACATCAGACCTCGAAGGGAGCAGAATCCCTTTGAACTACTTATAGTTGGTGACCTCAAAGGCTGGTAAAGTCGGGAGACAGCCTCAGCTTTAACACAGCTGCTCTCTGGCATTATTAATGGCATGAAAATAGATCTGGGAATTGGTAAAATAGTAACAGCTAAACCAACAGTTAAAAAATAGAAGTCTCAAAGTCAGTAAGCTTATCCATCAATTATACACAAAAGTTACCTTCTTGCTGGAGATGAAGAGGAGGCAAGAACCCTCAGCCCAATCAATCTCAACAACTCTGTCTTTAACCCTAGTTCCTTCCTTTAAAAATTTTAAGACATTTCCAACCTTATTGAGTTTTAATTGACAAATAAAAATTATATATATTTATGGTATATCATGTGATATTTTGATATACATATACATTGTGAAATGATTACCACAATTAAGCTAATTAGCATATCAATACCTCACATTTTTTTTGTGGTGAGAACATTTAAGATTTACTCTCTTAGCAATTTTTTAAGTATATGATATAGTATTTTTCATTAAGTCACAGTGTTGTACACTAGGTCTCCAGAACATATTACCCAGGGTAGTCTGAGTCTCTAGCTTATGGTCTAGATTCACTTTGGGATTTAGCTCAGTTCTCCCTAGGTCTTCCTCCCCAGCTGCAAAAGGGGACCTCTGGGAAGATGAAAAAAGTTGTAGTATGGGGCTTTCAGTTACCCAAGCACTGAAAAAATAAATAAATAAAGCAATTGTCTATTACCTACGACTATACCATATGAATATTGTGCCCTAAGTAAAAACAGACACAAGAAGAGTACGCTGCATATTTCGTGCTAAAGCTCAATCCACCAAGTAACTCTGCATCCTTTAAAAGAATAAAAAAGTATGATGGGCTACTTCAGGGCTAGGAAAATTATTCTGGAGATCAGTGCACGTGAAACCCTAGTGTGCGTAATAAATCTGGAGAGCTTATTAGAGCAAAGACCTGGCGTCTACACCCAGGGAGTCTAACAAGTCTCAGGTGATGCTGATGATGCCAGTGCCTGGACCAAGGTCGAAAAGTAGTACTCCAGACCACTTGCTCCACTTCCGTGGGTTTCTTACCTAGGCTGGGAGAGCTCTGCTGGGTTTGGTTCTATGTGACATTCTCCTAACCTTTCGTGTGTGCCATAAGGACTTTTACCACCGCAGTGTATTGAAGAGGCACCAGTGCCATTTCCACAGGGGTTCTCTCCCATGCCACTAACTCTCAGGGCTGTTGTTACTTTTTTCTTCAGGGAAACAACAATGTCCACATACAACTTGGAATATCCCCCTCTCTAAAAAGAGGAGAGAGCAGACACTGAGGCATTCCACTCATATAAGGTGATCTGGTGGTGTCCAGCAACGTGCAAGTTTTATTCCATCACGTCAATACCTCCTCACTCGGCAGAGATCTGAAGTGTCAATTTTACCTTGCCTGCCCGGCACCAGTCAAACCTCCATTGTGAGGCTTGGCCAGAGACAACTTAACTGGGTACACTTCTGTGTCTCTTGCTCCTTCTGAACACAACCCAATACATGCATGGCTTCTTATTGCTTTAAGTGCTCTCCTAGCAGGACAGTTTAAGCTGATTTTCTTCAAAATTTCCCCACATTTCTGAGGGAGCAAAGAGGAGTGCTGATACTTATGGATGCCAGGCATTGTGCTACTGTCATTTAAGTTATCTTACTTAATCCTCACAATAGCCTTTATGAAATAGGTATTGTCATTCTCATTTTATAAATGCTGTAACTAAGATACAGAGAGATTAAGTCACTTCATAAAATTGCCTGGCTCAAAGCAAATAAACTGAGATTTGAATCTCTTTTCTCACTATTTTGCTACATAATTTGTCACATTTTCTGAATTGCTTTAAATTGCAAATTACCCCAGGGTCATTATGGTTATACTTCTAACATCTTTTCAATCTTAAAAGGTAAGAAATTCCCTAATTTATATTAAATAATCATTTTATCCTATCCTAAACCCAGAGCCTGAAGAAGCCAGTATTGCCTTTCTTTTTCTTTTTCTCTTATTGGTCATTGCCACTCTAGATAAATTGCAGATGAAAATGCATATTCTTCACAAGAGTGGGTCAGCAGTTCATTTACTCCATGCTTAGAGTTATCACCACACTCCTTAATTTATTTAAAATGTCCTCTAAAAGTAAATAGTAAGAACTTTCTAAGACACTGTTTCACGTGTTAATGCCAAATTTATTCTGTTTAGGAAAAAAAAATTCTTCTAAAATGTTTTGTAAAAATCTGGCATCTTGAGACCATAATATAATTATAAAAGAGAACTCTGTTTCTCCCTGTTTTTTTTTTTAAAGATTAGTAATTTTCATCCCCATTACAAGTTAACAAGTCCTTTTAAGAAGATTGAGGTTGGCACTTTTCATATTCTCAGATGTCTCCTGTTTCTTAATCTATTCACATATTCAACAAAACTCTATTGAACTCCTACTGTGTGTAAGCATAAACGATACATTGGTGAACAAAACAGATCAAATGTTATCTCTACTTTCATAAAATCTGAAGCCATGTGATTATCACTTGAATCTTCTAAGTTTCTGTATTAATTGTAGTAATAAAAAAGTTAAAGCAATCTTATGAAAGTTTTTAATTTAAAAAGAAATGTTAATAAGGCCAATGCACTGATCCATAACAATATTGCCTTTTTAGCATCATAAATTTATATGTTAATTGTGCAATTCAATCAAAAAACTAAGTTTTTCATGGCATTTTCCTTTTCTCTGGGGTAGAGTTTCAAGTGCCACATAATAGTCATAATATTAAATCCAGTAACATTAATAGGAAGAATGAAGTGTTAGACATTTTGTATAGTACAATGTCTACTTTTGACTTACTGATTAGAACAAATCTTTAGAAATCAAGGTAAATGTTATTATATTGCCTATCTTTATGTATCTTTAAGTACACTGTTTACAAGAAACAGTTTTGATCATTACTTCAAAGTTAACTATCTTTCTACTCAAACTCTTTAGGTAGATTTGTCTCTGGGTTTCAAATAGTACCTTGCTTTCCCTCTTACACACCTGTATCTTCCACCACTGCAGATAGAAAAAAAAAAAGATCATCAGTCAGGTGACCAGTAATCAGAGTGTCAACTCTCTTTCTTGAAGACTCTGTAAAGAAATATTTAAGGTTGTTTGTGATGACTTTCTAAACAGAATAAACAGAAAAAAGCAGGGCAGTGAGGTTAAAAGCAGAACAGTTTACATGTGCATCAAATATAATATTGTAGGTATATGAAAAATGAAAATTGATAAAAGAAATATGTTCATTAAAATACTTATTGGGATTATAAAGTTTCAATAAGAACTACAAATAGACACGTAAAGATACTTCTGGTTCTCTTAGACTAGATGAGAATCATTCATTTCCTTAAATCAGAACTTTACTTTTGTAGAGCAATGAAAAGAAAGAAAAAAAAACTGGAATTAAACATCTTTATAGCTGTAGATTTGACCCAATTCTCCATAGCACTTCACTGATTTCTGTGATCTGTTTTAATATGGGAGTTTTATGTACACCGAAAGTGATGGAAGCCTACTCATTACTTACTATCAACGAAGTAGGCATTCATGATACACTGCCCATGTTTTCACAGAGAAAGCAAATTTATGCTTCACTTTCCAGGAAGAAAAAAGTATAAGAGGAGTACCTTCATTTTATCTCCTTACTGTCTTTCTTCCCTCCCTATTGGAAGTGTAGTGATCTACCTGAGGAATAAATTTGAGAGAAAAACTGTGCTTGACTCAGGGCCTGGTGGCATTTTTCAGAGTCAGCCTGTCTGCGGGATGCATGCCTTCTTTTCTGCTCTCCATACTATGGTTAAGCCTGTGAGAACAGCCTATATTCTGGTGGAGGCATCTGTTTTTATCCTTTCAAATGTGATTAATCTAGAAGATTAATAGCTGAATCATTTGGTCACAGATCAAAAGCCATTCTCTCCAATAAACTTTGTCAGAAATAAAGTTAAAATTTCGAGCTCTACTTGTCAGTTTTCAATTAGTTACAAATTCAGAGGGAAGGGGACAAAAATGGATACCATTTATTAAACCCCTAAAATGCTTAAAATTACTTAAATACTCAATATGTTGGCATTAGGAAAGTCTATTTCTTTAAGAATTAGGAATAGTTTTCAGGCAACTTCAAGCATAAAATTCAATAAATGGTCTGGGTTTAGGGAAAGGATGGTAGAAAGAATTGTACTTCTATAAAAATATAAGTTTATTATAAATATCAAGAATATATAAGTACTACAGATACAAATATACAGAATAAGAATGATAGTTTTTTCAATATTATTGTAAATACTAATCTGAATTATCAAGAATTGACACATTAAATTTCCCATGCAAAATTAATCAAATTTTTAAAAACTCATTATTACAGGAGAAACACAACCAAGTTTTAACTTGATTGTTTTACCATAATTTATTTATTTTAGCTTTGGATTATTGTTTACATGTTTCACTAGTAATCATCATACTCTTGAGAATTGTTTTTACTTCCATCAGTTCAAAAGTTTTGTGTGCATGTGCATGTGTGTATAGTATGTGTGTTTGTGCATATACACATATACATGCAAACACACACATGTTTATGAATTAGAATTTACAATTAAATTATTTAAGGGTTATTTGCTAGTGAGAAGATCTTTCCTGAGAGAAACATGTTCTCTAACCTCTGTGTTAGTGAACAGGGATTCCTTGGGTGGCTTTAAGTTTTCCACAGAGTAGAAGCAGAACTATAAGCAAAGTAATCATACCCACAAAGCAAACATTTCCTTCCTCATCCTCCAAAAACTAGTGTTCCTCTTAGCCCTTAAGAACAAATTTTTAATATTTTCTCATATATACTTATTCACAAGAATTTCATATATACATACACACATGTATGTATACAGTATTTTTCTGTTGCACTCTCACCTATGTGTGCATACAGGGATATATTGCTCCTTTTTCTCTAATGAGTAAGTATCTAAATGCACAAACAACTATGAGGGAATTAATTCATTAAATGCCAATTGTTTGCAATTGTTTGCAATTTTTTAAATGAGGTTTTATGTATAAATGTAAAGATAGTCCTTAGTCTATGGCTCCTTTTTCAACTACAGCTTAAAATTTTAAACATGTTAAAATTAAAATATGTTGTCTCGGCCTCTTCTCTAAGTTCTCCCTACAACCACACTGTGTACACACTGAGCTCTCACATATATGTATCTTCAGAACTATATATCTTGTTGCCTGCTGGATGTCTTCAACATGTCTACAATTGAATATCCAAAATGAACATGCCCCAAAATGACTTTGGCATTTTTCCCCTCATAAACATTCATTTTCTTATGTTCCCCATATCAGAAAATGCAATTCCACCCAAACGAGAAAACTTGCTTTCATCCTAGTTACCTTCCTCTCTCTATTTCATTCCTTTCCCCATATCCTGTTCATCTTCAAAGTGTAATGCCTCAAACTCCCCATATTCTGTCTCCTTATAGACCATCAGTTCTTACTGAATTTTGACCATAGGTGCTTATTTCTGTCATCTGCTCTTCTCAAAACCCTTACCAATCCACCCTACATTAGAGTGTCAAAATCATCTATCTAACATATGAATCTGATCATGTTGACTGATATAACTGTAACATGAAGAAATTAAATAATTTAGTGACTTACCGATGTGCCAACTCTTACCTTCCTATCTATTACTCTTTAGCTTATACCATGATGTGAAGTTCCCAAACATAAGAGCAATAGAATGATCACTATGAAAGGCATTCCTGCAATGCGTGTTTTGGTTAGGGGTGAAAACTAGCTGCTTTTTCTATTGAGTGGAAGGAAATAGTTGAGGCCCTACTGAGTCAGCAATTATGCAATATTGTCCTGATAATTTCAGGCCCAGTTTCTACAACTTGGTATAATGCTGTAGTTTGCAAATCTTCATTTCACCAATAAACTGCCAATTTATTTAGCTTCACATAGTCTAATGATGTCAATGTAATTCCTGGAGGAAGGAGATCTAGGATCTCTTTCACTGACATCCTCTGTTTTCATTACAGAGGTTAGCATGGCGAAAGCACATGTGCTAAGGGGCAGTCCTCCAACAACCGCTCTTTCAACATGAAGCTGTTATCAGCAACAGAACCAAGTAGAGGAAGCAAGTTTACAAGGTCACATCAACATCCCAGTCCCCAGTCAGGCCTTTGTGGTTTCAAAAAGCTGCAAATTTTGCCAACAGCAAAGGCTGCATATCCTGTTCCTGTTTTACCATGGCCTTCCAGTTTATTCTCCAACTTCAATATCCAACAATCTTTTATTCCAGTGACCACCAAAGGTGAAATCAAATATTCTCTGCTTTACTGTGTGATATGTAGATTTCTTTTTTAAAATTTCAGAATATTATGGGGATACAAACGTTTTGGTTACATAAATTACTTCTGTACCATTTGAGTCAAAATGTGCCCATTCCCCAGAGCGTGCATTGTACCCATCAGGTGTGAATTTACCCATCCCCTCCTCTAACCTCCCACCTGCTGATTTCTGACAAAT
>CAUYSK010110331.1:0-46257 GCA_963575035.1 Avahi laniger
CATCCACCTGGACATACAATAGACATGTCAAACCTAACAGTCCCCAAAATGAGCTCCTATCCTCTGGCCCACCTGGCATCTTTCCCTTCTCAGTTAGTGACAGCTCACTTCTTCCAATTGCCTGCACCAACACCCTTGGCTTCAGCCTTGGATGATTCCTTTTCCTATGTGCAATGAATCCTAATTGGTCATTCAGAAGGTGTACAAAATGTAACCCCTTCCAGCCCACCACTGCTGATCGCCTAGATTATGACACCTGCCTCCTAAGTGGTCTCTCCACCTCCACCCTGGCCTTCCTGATTGTTGCTCCATAAATTAATATACCTATATTAGAGATATAAATGGTGCCAGGAGTTTTGCAGATCTTTGCCCTGAAGGAATATGTGAATGTGTTAGTTTGCACATGGAAAGCTGTTTCACCTCAGGAGGGCATCTCAAAGTTCAGTAGCGGCTGTTTCCCAGGTTGACACCATGTTCCTCAGCACCTGTGGTTCTGACTTGCTTTGAAAGGCAAAGCAGGTCTGCTCAGAGCCACAGGGTGAGAGCTGATCAAAGAGTGCCCGCCCGACAGACACACCTGTGACTAAAGGCAATTAGCCCAAGGGACGGTTCCTGCTTAAACTCCTGACTACCCGTCTCAATACACAATAACCTGATAAAGAAAATATGGAGCCACTGTATCTCTGTTTTTACCCTTCTGTTAAGTGATAAATTTACCTTTAACTTATAAATTAGTCTTTGAAAGATTTTGTAATCATTTGTTCATGTAGATAGAGTTAGTTAAGAGATCTGAAGAAGCCTTTTGAAAAACTTTTAACCTAAGAGGAACTACGTGTTGTTATGTAAATATGTTACCCCTGGCAATCGATCACTGTACCTATAAATACCCATGTAAAACTTCACTCTTGTCCTATTGTGATTGACAGAAAGATCCAAGGCCTCCTGAGTATCCTGCTTTGCCTATAATCTTTATAAATCTATAAAACTATACCTTCATCTCTATGTATTCTTTTATTTGCATTATTTTCCATTTTCTATTATTTTCTTATCCTTTGCAACAACCCCTACCTAAGGGACCTGATTTTTTGCTGGGAGCATGGCCATCTCCCTGCAACTATCCTCAGTCAATCCTCAAGACAACCCTGTGTGATCCAATTATTGTCTTTATATTACCATCATTTTCTCCCAATCACTCAGCTAGTGAGTGGCAGAGGTGGGGTTAAAACCCAGGTTTGTTCAACAACGAGTTCTGTGTTCTTTTCATTCTAGTGGAATGTTCTCTCATGAACACATTGGTGAAGACAAATTCTGAAGAACCTTCAGAATATCATGTACAGCGGTTTACACTATAGTTAACTGCACTCTGCAGAAGGCACTAAGAGAAAATGATATGTATGAATGGATTCTCACAGCTCAGAATTAAAAATACAGAAAAATACAATCAGCAACCCAAATGTCTTTAACCCAAAGTAACCTACAAGAAAATTCCATGTGGAGGCTAATTGTCTTGATAAAGTAATGAATCTATTGTTCACTCTGCATTTTAAAATTTCCATTAAGGTAAAACAGCACTCAAGAGACAGACGTTATTCTGCAACACATTCTGTGAAAGCTACTTACTAGTAAAACAAACATGCCCTTAACAGCGGTGTGGAACACACAGTATTTTCCAATTCTAAGAAGTAATTTTTTGTGCATTAAGAGGTAACAGAGAGTTCTATTTACTTGATATGCTACCCTACCTGCTTTCTAAAAGAGCAGCATTGTGGTCTTCAATTGAGAAACTTACATTAGGTACCTACTATGCACCAGGAAAAAGTCATAGGACCTGCCCTCTATGGGAAGAAAAAACCCTTTAACTTTAGGCAAGCAGTGATAAGAATTAAAATGGAGGGTACTATGGTTTAAACCTCCCCTCCAAAACTCATGTTGAAATTTAACTGCCACTGTGATGGTATTAAGAGGTGGGACCTTTAAGAGGTGATTAGGTCATGAAGGCTCTGCTCTCATGAATGGATTAATGCTGTTATCATGGGAGTGGGTTAGTTATGGCTGGAGTAGGCTCCTAATGAAAATATGCTTGGCTCAGTTTCCTTCCTCTGTCATGCATGTGTGCTTCCTCAGCATGTGATGCCTTCTGCCATCTTATGACACAGCAAGAAGGCCATCACCAGGTGTGCCCCTTCAATCTTGGACTTCTCAGTCCCCAGAAACATGAGCCAAATAAATTCCTTTTCTTTATAAATTACCCTATCTGTGGTATTCTTTTATAGCAACAGGAAACTGACTAAGACATAAGGGTTCAGCAAATTGCTGAAAAATCGAGAACGAGGGGTTGGTTATCAAAGTGTCTCAGGATGACAGTGTGGGAGTAGATCTGGGAAGGCAAAGCCTGAGGTTGGATTTGAGCAAGCCTTTTAAGAGTTTTGAACTTGACAAACTTTGAAATTGTAAGGATGAGCTGTGTTGTCCACTGAAAAAGAAATGTGAAAGTCCTTGAGTTTAAAAAGTTCAGATATGGAGATAATAAATCAGGTCTTCTATTTATGGAAAAACAGACTTGAATGCATATGTATGCAGCCACCATCTTTATAGCTAACAAGAGATTTACCAATGCAGTATTTATGTGTCTAGTATACCTATTATTCTAGAATAAAATATGTTGTAAATAGAAAATATAAATTTAAATTTGGTCACATCTTAAACAACAGTTCAAGTCACTAACCTAGGTGGCACCCCAGATGGAGAAGCCATCTGGTTTAGATCACTTACAGTGATCTAAATTCAAATCACATTGTATTTTTAACACCTACAGGGTTCCCTAGTTCTGCCTTGCCTAAATTCTTTGAGACTTAGTTTCCTGATGTAGGAAATTGGGATACAATACCCACATTCCAGGATTTCTATTCATAAAGCTTTTAGGAAACATAGTAATAAATTGAGTCTTATTTTGAACCATTCTGAGATACATAAAAAAAGAAGAGAATTCAGTACATCTCAATCCATTTTTTTTTTTTTTTATTTTACAGCTAAGGATATGGAGACCCAAGGAAAGGACGGACCTTATTCAAAGTTACATAAGTCACAGAGGGTGCTTTACTATGATAAAAGAACAAAATCAAAGCTAAGAAACAGGAACCAGATAGACCATAATTGCTTTTGAAAAAAATAAATCAAAATATATTAAATTAGCTGAGAGGTAAATTTAATTCTGTTCTTTGATAGTCCTCTGCAGTGTTAATTTCTCTGAATTTTAATAAGTTTAGTTCCTGTATGTCCCCCAAAATATTATGCAGAGCTTTACAAAATTCTTTTTTTTTTACTGATCTTGTGTGCTTCCTAGCAGCATAAAGGAACCAATGATGCAGGGAAAAGTGATGGTTTACTTTTAGGGTTTTTAAAGACTAAACACTCCGAGTGAAGCAACTAGCCCAGTGCCTGGCACAATTATAAGTACCCAGTGTGAGTTGAGCCTGAAGGGCTATATTGAATGTTCTAAGGTTTTGAATGTTGGACTAGATATGAAATCATGAACAGAGGTGAGGAATACCTTCACCTCTGTTCATCATCAGCTCTGCTGAAAAAGATTGGACTGAACAGAAGCCTTCTAAAAGAATGGCAATGAAAAGACTTTCCTAAATGAACTTATATTTGAGCCTGGGCCCATGACACAAATTGATTTGCATTACTTTTCATATATGGGAGTTTTGATGATAAGCTCCTGGAAGGCAAGGACTCACTCATATTTCTCCATATCTCCGATAGTAGACACAGGGAAGAAACCAAATTGATACTCATTAAATGACTGTGGAATGCCTAATTTAACCTGAAGCTTCAGTTTTCTTACACCAAAAATCATTGCATTGAGCTCTACTGGAAAGCCTTCTAAATAGCTTAAATAACTTAAAGGTATTGGAGGAATAGGGGAAGGATCAGGAGGAGTAAGGCAGAGTTTGGATTAAGGTGAAACTATTACCTTAGTAATCCAAGGAAGGAGAACATTGATTGTGATTAACATACTGACTGCCACATTAGAAAAAAAAAAATTCCCTGGGGCCATGGTGTTTTATTAAAACAAAACGCTCCTTTTTAATTTGTTATTTTTTATTGTTTTCTGTGTGTGAGTCATATGAAGTGCAATCCATGTTTTTAGAATTAAATTGTCAATATTAATTGTAACAATAAGAACATCAATAAGTAAGATTTTCATGAGCCAACTGCAGGGTTTTGCTTCATGAGGCAGTTAATGTGTTAAACAGAAACACTTTGGCTCTTAAAAAAACAGAGAAATTTTCAGACCATCTCTGTTTTATTTGCATAGTTATTATATAGCCCAGTGGTTCTTAATGGGGTGATTTTTCTCCCCGTGGGACATTTGGCAATGTCTAGAGATATTTTTGGTTGTCACAGTTGGGGAGGGGGTGTTACTGGCATCTAGTGAGTAGAGTCTAGAGATGCTGCTAAACATCCTATAACATACAAGGCAATCCTTGGCAACAAAGATTTTTCTGGCCCCAAAAGTCAATAGTGCCGAGATTAAGAAACCCTGCTCTAGCTCAACACCGGGAATGGCCCTACTGATTGAAGGGAAAAGTAAATATCTTAACTAATTTTTACAGAAGGAAAGAAGCATTAACAAATATGCTCACTGGGTCTCACTTGTGCTTCCCATGTTAATGTGGTATAATTTTTGACCTGATGTTATTCATTATCAAGTATTAGAATGTTTTGGTTGATTTATCCAAATCTTCTATTCTGAAAGAAATTAGGCAACGGTGCATAAAGATGATAAATACTAAAGCCCTGGAGCACTCCAGGGGCACAGGTCAGTTTCTGACTTTCCCAGTCTCTGCTCTCTGCCCCTCCCACCAGCAGTGATCGTACTAAACAGGAGAGAAGACAAAGTTCAGCTTGCATGTTAAATCTAACCTTCTTCCATCTACCTGCAGAGATCTTTCTCATTCCTCTTCAAAGCCCTTTCTCAAGGCTAGCAGACAGTCAAGAAAAGGATGGCAGGATATCAAAGGGTTTCACAAACCCCCTGGTTAGCTTACATGTTCCACTATTGAGACCCCAACCTGCATTAAAGGCAAAAGATCCTGTCTCAGCAAACATTCAATTGAGAAAAAGTCAGGAAGGAAAGTAGCATTGGATATGCTAAGGAAAAAAATGAATGTCGTTAGCGGTAGGTGCATGAATACAGTGTTTTTTACCATGACATTTTCCTGTCTTGAGGAAAAAGCCATTAAGCAAAAAGTATCTAAGAGCTCCAGCCTCTGGTATTAATTAGTATAGAAATGGGTAGTAGCCTAATGTAGTCTGAATTAAGGGGCAATCCAAGTATGAGGCTTCTTTCAGAAAGATTTTTTTCCCCAAACACTGTACGTACCTTAAACTATGAAAAATGAATTAATTTAATTTGTTATTTTCCCATCCTGAAGATACAAAGCCTCTTTCCTCACTTGAGGCCACTAAGGAAGTGTTATTTGACTTCGGACAAGCGGACACCCTGTACATAAAACTTTCATCTAATTTTGCATAGGAAAATGTGCAAATCCTAGATGAAAACTCAGCTCAATTATATATACCCTATATCTCAACAGTTCTTCACCACGCAACAGTGTATTTGTTCTTTTTAAACATTAGCTCTTTGATTCAGCAAGAAACCTTCACTGCTAGACAAGGAATCAATTTCTACAGTCTAGAAAGAGTGCACGTTTGTAAAGTTGGCAGAAAACTTGCTTTATTGGAAACTCACATAATGTCATCCTTGATTGCAGCATATTAATATGGCTCCAAAGTATGTCAGTTTTAAAATACTGAACTCAGGAGGTGATTTATTTTTAATTTTAATTTTAATTTGATCCAATATTTTTAGGTTACAGAGAAAAATATTGAGCAAGCTTAACTACATTCAAAAGGACAAACGACAAAAGAATAAATCAGTCTTGGCAAAGACTTAAACTTTAGGTGCATTATGGAGAAGAAAAATCAATGATATCTTTACAAAGACCTACTCTTTCTGTAGCAGTTTGACAGAATTAACTATTTAAGTGATATATGCCAGTTATTTCCAAGGGTGTGAGTGGTGGAGGGACATCTGTTCTACCTTGAAACAAATTGTTAAAAGGGCTATATGAAAGGCTTGCATTGAATTAGCACCTCCTTACTGTATTCTGCTCTACTGATCCCCTCCTTTCTGAAGCCCAGTCCTCCCTTGGCTTCCTTAGCACCGCATTCTCTCAGTTTTCCTTCTTTCCCTTCTGAGGAGTCCCTATTCCTCTACAGCACCTTAAAATGCTGGTGTGCCGCAGGTCTTGCTTCTCTACCTGCTCTCTTCTCCCTTGGTGTCTCATGGTTTTAATACTGGCCACAGGCTGATATGTTTTAAATGTCTCTTAACAGCCTACAAGTCATTCCTGAGCATTTGAAAGGGAAGCCATGTAGTGCCTGATGCACAGAAAAGTTGCTCAGTAAGTGTTGAGGGAATGAATGAATGAAAAATATATAAAAATGGATTCATGGGACTTGAGTGAGAGACATGTGGAAGAAAGCTGAGTTGTCCTCCATAAACTCATCCTAGAAGAGTCAGTCCCCACCCTGGCTTATCAGCTGACCACAAATGCATGACTGAGCCCAGGCAAGATCAGCAATGCCCAGTGTAGATCAGCAGAATCCACTAGCCAACCTATAGCCTAAGAGAAATTAAAAATGTGTTGGCGTTTTAATCCACTATGTTTTAGAATGATTTTAAATGTAACACAATCTTACTAATCAACTAGTTCTAAGTCTGCCTTTTCCTATCAGTCTTGAATTCCTCCTTGAGGGCAGAGATAGTATCTCTCTTGTCATGCTATGCCTAGTAACCACTATAATTCCTGGCTTGTGCAAGATACTCAATAAATATCTGTTGACAAATACATAAATTCTGCTAATGGTGCTTAGAAACATTGTCACTTGCTGCCTGGAATTAAGGCAAATGATCCATTGAACTTGGAATATCAAAATGTGTTAAATGAATAAGTTATTTGTAATGATAAATATTTATTGAGCACCTACTCTCACCAGATACTGTGTTATGCTTGTGGTATCTATTTAATAAAACTGTATTCAGTAGGGATGCAAAAAGGCTGTATGTGTAAATGGAATCCTGATTGGGAAGGGAGATCGATCTCTTTTAAAACATCAATAGCCATTCCAAAAGAAAAAGCTGCACTAGAGGAAAAGGTTCCCAAACTATTCTGATTTGCTTTGGGGATTTTCATTTTACCTCCCTCACTAAATATTCTGGGTATATTTAACCAATTATCCACTAAGTGAACAGCTAACCATGCATGCCAATTAGAGATTTACTGATTTAGTTCATGCATCTTCTAAAATGGATCCAAAATGCTATCATCTCAGAGAAAAATCAAGTGATTACAGAGGAAAAATGGCAGAAAAAGGAGCACAAGAGAAAAGTTACTGGGTGGCTTTTTGAAATGCCCTTTGTTCCTTCCTTGTTGCTTGCAAAGAACCAGATTTTGCTCATAGCCTGAGGCAGCCTACGAGACAAATGTCCTCCTGTATGAACGGCTTGCTTGAGCCCACATTATCCCATAGAGGCCTGTGATTAGTCTGGGATTTGCTGGGCTGTATGTATCCTAGAAAGGATTCCAGTAGAGGGACCGTGTGAGCTCGACTACTCCTCTGTTTGTGTTTTTTTCCCGAATAAAGTTTTTTAAATAGGATGTGTGTTCATTTGTGTGTGTGTGTGTGTGTCCACACCTTCTTTGAATGGCAACTAGCGACCACAAAGGGACACATTTCTCTTGTCCCAGTGTTTTTTTGCTTTTGGAAGGGACAGAATTAACTGTGCCAACATGAGGGCAATGGTAGGTCTCTGGTAGAGTCCAATTGAGACAACTCCTACTCCATTGAGGTTCTCCGTGAAGGGTCTGCATTAATTCAGGGGAAGTCACCCGTGCTCACACAAAAAGAGAGAGAGAGAAAGAGAAAATAATCTGAATGTGGATGTGTTAGTCCCTATAATCTCCTTGTATTTGTGGACAGACCATCCTAGAAAGGGGGCCACCCCTCTCAGTGAACAAGATGACTACAATCCAAAGTGGGCCCTGAAGTCCAGAGCAAGAATGGAACTCCTGAGCTCGCACTGGGAGTGCCCAAATCTGGATGACTTAAAACAGTCCTTCTCTACCTGTGTGGACCCCACTTCAGAAACATGGCATTTACAGAACTCTACATCTCCCCTTCCCTTTTCTTGGAGAGGCAGCACATGGCAGAATCAGATAAGGCAGCTTTAAGGCCTAGTGGTTCTATTAGCTAAACTAGGGGTTTGAAGCATTACTACATTTAAACAAGCATTGTAGGAAAAATAACCTGTAGTGAGTAAATGTTCATTTAAGGAACAAAGGGAAGGAACATGTGACAAATCTCAGGAATGCTGCAATTTCATCCCTTGCCTACTGCGTAGTCCAACATTTAAACCAGGATGTGGGGAACACACAAAGGGAGTCCCCCATTGGGCGTATTGGGTAAGTGCACTCTGCTGAGAGATCAAAGACAGTGCTATGGTTTTCGGCTAAAGATTAGCTCTCACCAGCAGTGGGTAAGATGGTGCTGAGCTCTTTTCTCATGTCTTATGCATGGAAGGAGGAGTCAGGGTATAGGAGGAGCTGAGGCAGCAGAGGATGCTGAAGAGATCAGGCTTGGGAGCTAAACAGACTTGCCTTCAAATCCCAGTTAAGACACTGATTAGCCGTGTGACTTGGAACAAGTCATTTCCCATCTCTCCACTCCAGTCTCCCTATTATGTCCTTCAAGATTGAAGACATCAACCTTATTGGGTGGTTGGGACGAATAACAATAATAAACCTAAAGTACCTTGCACATAAAAGATGCTAAAAATTGATATTTAAGAATTAGTGTATAATTTCCTGCACATAACAGATAATGAAAATTCCTGAGACCTCCTTTGTCATGCTTTTGGAGGAAAATGGACCATTGCATGCAATCCTGCTCCTTGTGAAAGTCACAAAGAACAATATCTTGACAGTGACCCAACCCAGTTTGGGAGGACTTTTTCCTCATGTGCCTTACTTAAGTCACTGCTCACTATGTAATGAAGGTTTTATCATTCAGGGACTTAGGTCACCAGATAATATTGTGTGAGACAAGGTTTTGAGGTGGAAGGTCAATTGGCCTGAGGTGATCAAATGCTGCTCTGCAGCTGAGAAGCTTACAGCAGCACAGTGAATAAATCTCAACTCTGACACTGCAGCCTGTAAAGCATTTTGACCAAGTCAAATTTGATGAGAATTGGCCCTGAAAATATTTTAAAATTAAATTTGGCTATTTCTCTTTTTTCTCAATAACAAGCCACCTCTGTAATTTATTGTTTTTCCAACAGCAGGCACAAGGTTCCTCCACCTCTGGTTACTTGGTAGATCAGACAATGTGTTTCAATCAGGTGTCACTGGTGTAACCAGAGAACAAAGTGGGACCTCCTTTTGGGGCCACCATTGGTATGAGACACATTCTCCTGTAACTGAAAGACGTTGGAGACAAGCTGCATCTGAATATTGGCATTACCACTTCCCACCTGGTGACATTGGACAAGTTATTTCACTTGAGTCTCAGTTTCCCTAGCCATAAAATGGGGAGAAAAAAAATACCTACCTTCTTATCTCCAAGGATTTTTGTGAAAATTAATGTTAGGTAAAGTGCCTGGAACTGTTGGGGCTCAGAAAGCTATAACCCAAAGAGTGGCACTTTGGACATGCTGAAAATCCTGAGAAACTGCCTCAGAATCAAGATCCTTCTAATGTTGTCTTCCCCTGCCCACCCCCAAATGAAGGAAGGGACTCTCTCTGGAATTTCCTAACTTGAACAAGAAAGTTTCTTCCCAAAAGAAATACAATTATCTTTAAGACCCCTCCCTAGGGATCTCATCAAATAACCAGGAAAGCTCAATCACTGGAAAAGAGAATGGGACGCATCGCCAGGCCCAGACAGACTTTTCATGGACTCTTCTGAGGGCAGTTCCAAGAGATCACCTAAGAAACTGTAATAAGACAACCTTTGCTCCCGTGAACCATCATATGAGCTTTAGACCTATCGTTTCCGCTGAAAATCAATTATTCCTATATCCCGCCTCCCCTATGAAGAGGGCATTAAGCCTCAACCATCTGGCCCCTCTCTGAGTTCATATTTTGAATGACTCTTGTGCATGTTTGCATATAATAACAATAAATTTGTTATGCTTTTCTCCTGTTAACCTGGTTTTTGTTACAGGGATATTGGCCATGACCCATTATAATGGGGAGGGAAGGGATCACCCCCTTTCTACCCCTACAGCACATACTAAGTTCTGGAAAATTGCCTATCATTGTTCCAATTATTAATTGCCTTAGGTTAGAGAGTAGAGTTCCCACAACTGATGAAAGAGAATTCATTGCTAATATCCAAAAGTTTAAGTAATATCTAATCCTATGGGACTGGGGAAGTACTCAGGGAAAATCTTAATAACACTCCCATCAATGGTGGTAACTATTGAACTGGGAAAATTTAAGCAAAAAAATCAGCTTTTTAATAATTAAAAATGACGTTTCCTCATTTCTACCTTTATAGGTGGAGAAGAGCATCCCCTGGCTTAAAGAAAGGAGAGTAGGCAAGTCTTTTATCTAGGAACAGTTCTATTGCATTCAAATTGAATTTAATTATTCACTAACCATTCTACACTTTCTTTGTGGAGAAGTCATGGAGGGGAAAGGGCATAGGCTTTGGAAGCCAGCAAAACTAGGTTCAAATTAAATTCTGCCATTTATTGGGGAAGTGACTTAAGCTTTCTACATCTTCCTTTGCTCATCTGTGCAATGATGGTAGCAACCCCTATCTGACAGGGTTTTGTGATCATGCCTCCAAGGGGCTATGCACAGTGCTCTCACTGGATGTAGAAGTGGCCCAGTGGAATTGTACTCTCTTCCTTTTCCCCTTTGTAGATCTGGTCTTTGAACCATTGTATACTTGTTGCTTCCAAAGCTGACATGCTGGAAGATTGTCCTGGAGCCGTTCTGAGAATATATATCTTAAAATAGCTGAGGCTTATAAGTAGAAATATGCTAGCACATGGTGGAAGTGGACAAGTGATTTTCATGTGCTGTTGTAAGTGTGGATATTGGCTGTGAGGCAAGACAAGGGTAAGTGTTGATAAAATGCAGGATGTAATGTCTCTTGTTTAACACTTTCCCAGTGGGCATTATGCGAGCTGTTTATTCTTAAGCACATTAAGAAATTCTGTAGAATATAACAAAGGAATACGTGAATCAACGTAATTCAGAATGCTAGGAGTGATTTATAAACATGGATAGCAATTAAAGCCTCCCAATCATATCAAAGTCAGTTTTCACGAAACACATGATGCTATAATAATTTTATGCTGCAGTAACTCATTATGTCTAGATGATATGAGGGTAATGCCTCAGTGATGACAAACTCTGGTATAACTCAGGGACAGATATCCAGGCCATGAGCAGTTTGAGTCAAGCTTTGCAATATCACTCTAGAGCAGTGTCATCAAGTAAAGAAGTGGCAGTACTTTTCTGGCATATTGAAACACTCCCTTTCTCCTTCTCCACCTTCTCTAAGTGCACTTATATTAATACATAGGTCCCGAGAAACTCTTCCACCCACATTTGCAAGCTGAATCCATCAATCTAAGAGCATAAAAAGTGTTGCAACAATTGCTTGCAAGAAAGGATGTTGGTCACAAGGTGGCAGATTACCACGCTCCTATGGAGAAACCTGATTATTTTCCTAAAGTGGCAAAGAAGCAGAGAACTTCAGAAGGTGTGTGTATTGGCAGGGGAGGATGTCTGGTGGCAAAGATAAATACCTTACATGGCCACAAGTTCTAAAGGTCACATAAGTGCTGCCTGTCTAGCTGGGCCCTCTAATCACAGGGCACCTCTTCAAGAGGCCCATACAATCAGCATAAGATTTCTGAATTAACAGCTGCCATCAGTCAGCAGACCTTATGCCAAGGTGATTATTTTCTAAGGCAGTGATTCTAACCCTGTTAGCACATTAGAATCACATGGGGAGATTTCAAAACTGTACCCATGTCGAGCCTCTGACACAAGTGATTTCACAGGAATTTTTTTGGTTTAGTTTGTTGATTGGTTTTGGTCTGACATTGGGCTCAGGCATCAATATTATTTAACAGGTCCTCAGGTGATTCTGATGTGCACACACATTTGGAAATCGCTAATCTAAAAGTGTTTCTTAAAGCATGGGCCACAGACCTAGCATTGGTCTGTGTTTATGTCACTAAGCATATCTTTTATTTAGTTCAGCTGACATTATTTTCCACAGCAAGAGAGCAATACTTTCTTGATGAAAGAAGCAGTGCATTTATTTATTTTCTGGCATAAGCTCCTTATCTAGTCCTGGACTGGTAACAAAGAATTTCAGGCCCATGGTCCACACTTTAAGTAGCACTTCCCTAAAGATGTAGGTGTGAGTCAGAGAGGAAGGGAATAGCAATCATTTTCCGAAGTGTGCTAGTGGTGAAAGCCCATCTTTGATGAGAATACACTGCTCAGTGGGGCCAGCGTGGCCTTTCCTAAAGTGTTACTCGCGGGATATTGATCAGTGTTATGAGTAAAAAGGGTCCTATAGCTGGAAGATGTTTTTTACCACTGAATTGTCCAAGGTAAGACAGCTTCCTTATCTGCGAGACTCTTCAAAACCTTTAATATATTCATATGCATTGTGACTAAGAGTAGTGTGTAATTTGGGAAATATATATTTGACTGGAGAATCTGTCTTTTCATTAAGATATCTTGTATGATCAGCATTTCATGAAACATAATTGGAAAACATTGATCTGATGATTACTTAAGAATCTATGAAATAGATTACAGTTCATTCCTGAATTCTCTTCAACCATGCAAATGAGTTGTCATTTAACACAAAAGACAGGGTGAAAATTGGAGCAGAGGCAGCAGCACATTCTTGGGTATCTCCTTCCTTAACAGAGGCAGACTTTCATACATTAGGGTTCATCTTGATTTGGGGAATCAGCTAAAAGTCATCCAGGTTATGCTTTTATCAACATGGAACATAGTCTAGCTGGGTCATATCATGCTGGGACAGAAGGACAGATTTCCTTAAGTAGTTTATCAACTGGCTGGGAAGAGAATAAAACCAAGAGGAGTTGCTGAGACATGAGAGCCTAGGAACATGTTGGAAACATGATCCCTGATATAATGGCTCTGAAGGAGGCAGCACCCATATGGATAGATAATTTCCAGATTTTTTTCAAGTATCATACTTTGATTTAGAAACTTTAAAATGAAAACCACCTCCATATACTGTCATTCATCCAGTAGACCTTTCAGAGCACTTTCCCAGAGCAGCATAATTTTAAGCATAAATGCCTCAAACAGGTCATCAATGCTGGCTTTACACAGGAAAAATATCTGCCCCCAATATTCACTAAGGATCATCTCATTCAAAAGGTTGCAAGGGAAAGACTACTTTGTCTCAAGAAAACAACATCACCACCACAATGGGAACATCTATGTTCAAAGGAGAGGGGAGGCCTGTTGCTTTAAAAAGTTAATCGTATTTTCAACAAATGAATGGTTATTAGTCTCTACTGTAAAAGCCAGCCCAGCCCGGAGACTGAACTGAGATGCATATTGGCTGCTACATATACCTCCATGATTAGACTCAGTTTTCCAGAGAGTAGAAACCATCCCTAAAAGATGACTTAATTTTGTGTTTGCTGCCATAAGGTGGGGGAAATAGGAGAGAAGACAGAAGGGGTTTCAGTGCCATTGCTGGTTTCCTAATGTTATTAGGACATAACAAGTTGTCTTCTAATAAATAAATTAACCTGCAATCAAGAGAAACAAGTTTAAACACTCTGTGGGGAGACAATGGTGTTTACTCACTGCTAATTACCAAAGTCTTTTAGATTTCTAACTTTAATTTGGACCGATATTTTTATTTTTCTTGTGACTCTGCAATTAAGCTGCCATTTGCTTCAATGAGCAAAGAAAACTCTGGTGTTATTTTGTCATTCTTCAGGTCATAAATCAGAGGCAGGGTGACCCTAAGCCATAGTTACCTTTAAATAAAAAGATTGAAGTCTTTTTATCTATTCAGTTAACTGAACACATGGCCCCATGTTTATCTAATAGAATAGGAATATCCCCTCAATTATTATCCTCAAGGGGACAGACGTGAAACCCAGTTTGAGCATTTTCAGGTGTCAAGCATCAGAAGTTATTACCCAATTCTAGCTTAGTGACAAAAAGATTTAATAATAGTAGTTTAGTTTAACTATTAATTCAAATTAATACTGACCCATTTTTCTCAAAAGGAAAATTCGTATTAAGATGAGGAAAGTAAAGAGTTAATGCCAATTTGATGGTGAGTTCATGTGGTGCTTGTTTTTCTATTCTTGTGATACTTCACTTAGTAGATAAACAACAGGAGACAACAAGGTTGAAAATAAATGAAGATGAAAAGAAAAACATTTCCCTCAGTATGTTCCATAATATTCTTTTACCTTCTTCCTCTTCTATCATTTAGGCAAGACTGACATTCATGGTGACATGCTCTTTCTGGGATAATCAAGGCATTATCAGAGTAACAGACATTATGTTAGTGGCAAATATACTCATTTAACGTTTAGCATGTAATTTTGCTTTCTCTTGGTTGGTGAAAGCTGCCATACTTCACCACCAGTCTCGAGCACAGATTCTCTTCTCTTCCAACCACAGCCACTATGGTTGGATGCCTCTCGGAATAAAAAGGTTACAGATGTCCTGAGGGAGATGGTGTGTGTGTGTGTACTTTTTAAAAATCACATGAAAAATGGGCTACAGAAAAGAAGCCAAATGCCTGATTAGAAGACAGTGACAAATCACTGAGCTCTATAATATTTTCCTATAATGTGTTAACTCCTTCAAATTACTATTGTAATCAAAATTTTCAGTCCTAAAACCAAACACTGGGAATCCATGATTTATTTTTCTCTGTAGATTTTTCAATACTATCTAATCACAAGCATGCACATTTTGGTGTGACTCTTTTTAATAATCTTCAAACATCAGTAAAAGCCCAGTAAGTGGCACTTGGGAAGCAGCAACTATGCTGATAAGAGATTGGCTTCCAGGAGTTACTCTAAATCTGTGATTTCGGTTTGGCACACATGGCATAGAAAGGAAAAGTTAACAAAAGAATAAAGCTGTGAAGATTATATTAATAGTTCTTCTTGCCAAAAGACTCCTGGAACAGTAAGAAAAAGATTTTGGTAATGATCTCCACTCTCCATGTGGCTTTTTAACAAAGAACATTGCTGGTACTGGGCCAAATTAGACTCTCAGATACTTATGTGTGCTTCTTCAGCCAAATTCCAGTACTCACATAAGATTGTATTATAAGTGGTTTTTATGGAAATAATCACATCACTGAAAATCACAAGTATTTGGAACAGATTAAAGAATTTGTTTTGGAATTGGATGTTCTTAAATAGAAACCTGGTTTTGGCAAAGTGAAATTTGGCCTTAGTGTATCCTGAAAAGCTCGTGAGGACTTTCAGTCCCTCTATGTACTGTTTTACATGGATTCTGAGGACCCTAGACATAATACAAAAATGTCTTTATAAAGATAGATGGCTGTAAACAGTGTTAAATAAATTACCTGTACCAAATCTCAAGTGGTAGTAAACTATGGAAATAACCTGGCCCTTACAAACAGTGGCCAACCAAAAGAAACACCAAGGCTTTATCTATATTAATACAAAAATAGTTGATTTTATCAATTCAGTAAGGAAAAAGCAAATTAATTTCAACTGTATCATAATACACATAAATCTTTGATCTAATTTAATCAGTTCTAAAACTTACACAGATCAAACTTTTATTTACCCTCAATTTAAATTTTTTTTTTCATTTTTCACATGGGAGTTTTCAACATTGTATAACAAACAATCAGAAGAGGTCAAACTGGCATGTTGGCATTGTCAGACCAAACAATAGATAGCTTAACCATCCTGTCCATTGCCTTCACATGCTGTGGAACTGGTGGGCATCCACAGCCAAGATCAATGAAGATCTCATGCTTTGGTACAGAGACCATGAGAAGGAATATCTCTTCAAAATGCTTCATATGAGAATAAAACATTTCAATGTATGGACATAGTTTAGATCTAAGATACTATCCATTTGTAATAAAGGGGTCTTTTATTTCCACTAATTATAATAAAATGTTATAATAAATTTAAGAGAGAACTGAAGACTATACCTTACAGCATTTAAAACTAGTCTTGCAAAAATTTTCTAAGTTGCCAGAATGGCCATTGAACCCTTCCAAACTCAGTTACCTCACCTCTTGAAAATGAAGAGCTTCAGTATCCTACATGAAGTAAACATATGAATTTCTTGGCATTATTTCCTTATTTATCCAAGATCTGTTCCACAGCATGCTTTCTTTTGTCCCCATCTAAGGTCTTCTGCATTCTTTTAATTTCTACAGAGATCAAGTGTTTTCATTTTAAGGTCTAGGTTCACCGTTAGCTTCTGAGCCTTTGTTTCAAAGGGTACAGTATGATTGTAAATAGTATTAAAAAGTCATCCCATAAAACCTCCAATGAGTGTAATACTATTTACAAATAATTCATAGGAATAAGGAGGGAAATACTGGCTTCACTATCCTGGCAGGAGGACCCGACAGGAAGGTAAGACTAAAGGAAATCTCCAATCTGAAAGAAGGCAAGGTCCATCATCAAAGTATACAAGTGAAAGAATGACAGCCACGTTAAACACAATGGCAGCCACTCAATATGTGGATAAAATGAGAGATTAAAAGCTATCCAAACCTTGTAGAAGAGAGTTTAACTGCTACCCATTCTCTGAAGAATTCTTTATATCTGAAAACATTCACAATAGTATTCACAATACACTCCAGATGGTACTCAAAAATTAATAGATCACATCAAAATTATATGTAATAACAAAAGAGATAGGGTTTTTAGTTATTTGACTGTTTTTTTAATCTGAAGTATTGTTAAAACAATTTTAATTTTTTAACCAATTGCTTGACTAAATTTAACCAGCTGCTTCTTAAATGGCCTATTTTTTCTTAACCAAACCACATTTTGTTTTTTAGGCTGATTTGCAAGAACAAAACAGTATCTCTCTCTCTCTCTCTCTCTGTGTGTGTGTGTGTGTGTGTGTGTGTGTGTGTGTGTGTGTATTTATATAATTTTAGAGAAAAGAAAGTAGAAAATATTGGAATGAATTATATATAGTAAAGTAATTGTCACTGGTTAAACTTTTTTCATTGAAGTATAAAATCAAGTTAGTGTCTTCCCTACTAAACAGCTAAAAGATTGATTTTACTCACTGTAAAAGGGTCACAATTTATACCTCTTGATGAATAAATGTTGACATCAGAACTCACACACAAAGTAGATAGTTTGAATACAAAAATTAGAGGTAGAAAATAAATTTGAATGCTCTACTTCATTGCTGAAATAGAATTAAACATGGACACATGTAGGCTTCTCATTTTCTGTTAATGAACATTTAAAACTCTATTTGGAAGGAAGAGAAGGGAAATCTTTCAGATGTAAAATTTTGCTTCCAAAACTATGGACTAGAGTCTGTTCAGAGTAATTTCTTTACAGAAGAAATTTTAAACCCACATGGCAGTCTTTTCCAGGTTGGGACAGTTGTAATGAGAATTCTCATAACGTTGCAAAAGGGCAGCTTGAAATAGGAACAAGGTTGCTCTTAGAAATTACACAAGAACCATTCATGGGAAAGTGTATGACCACTGCCAAAGGACAGGTGAATTTTGTCACTTCCAATGTTATTCATTGGTAAACTGCATCAATAGTATTTGATATGAGGGAAAGATGGGCTGTTTTCAACAAGTATTTAATTAATGTACACATTATAATTCCCAAATGTTATTTTGAAAGTTGAAATGTGTTTACCATATTTTATTTGTAATGTGAAAAATATTCCTGTTCAATATATCATATGTAAAAATGGTGGGAAAACGAATAAATATTCTTTCTGGCCAGACAAGCAACTTTAGAGATAGATGTGTGATATTGAGTGTAATGAATACCTTATTAACCTCAGTTTAAGTAACAGCAAGTAGAGTTGTCCAAACCTGTACTTGAGCTGAAAAGAAAAGACAAACTACTCATAGTTTCCTGTAGGCATGCATTTCACTATGGCAAAGTGCAACCAGGCGTGCATTATATAGGAAGTCTGGGACTGTTCAGAGAACTGAGTAGATCATGAGCATTCTTCAAGAGCAATGCAGAAGCTTTATGGAGTGGAAGAGAGTTTTTAAAAATTGAAACAATCTTCTCATCATTTCATTTTAGAAGTGTCATTCATCAGCTGACTACTGCTTCAGGAATGCAAGGTGATGGAAGCGGACTTGGCCAGATGTTGGCTACAGAAGCAAGCAACTTAGGCAGCCCAAACTGGGCAGTGTAATGACATTAACTAAAAATGTTTCAGCTGCGAAAAGCAGGAGGACACTGCACGCTGTGCCAGAGATGACTGTATTATACAGTGTCCCATCTGAGACTGCATAACACATCCACCAGCCAGCCAGGGAGCCTCCTAGCTATGGGAGAGGCCGAACAACACATAGCACACCAGAGGGCAATGCACAGTCCAAAAGAAAGAGAAAGAAAGAATGAGAGAAAACAAGCAAAACACGCGTCCGTCGTGCACAAACCTTCGGGCTCTGTGTTCTCTTTGTGGTGTACTTGCTTCAGCGGGCAGCAGAAGATTTCGTGACATTTAGCACGAAAGGGGGACTCTTTTTTCTTTAATTCCGCAGATTGGATGGAATCTTGCCGTAACATAATGTATTCCTGTGTGCCAGGGGGGGCGTCATCCAGAACTGTGGTCACCACATAACAAAATGAACTCAAGTTAGAGCTTCAGAAAAGCAGCGAATGTCTTAAATCAAATCTACTCCCAGGAAAGACTAAAGAAACAACATTCCTAAGAAAAACATCTCATAGCTTAGCAATTTTATTTTAACAGGTTTAGTTTAAAATACTAAAGCCCTGGGAATAGCTACTCAACTATATATACTTCTATTGCTCGCACAATGAAAATTTAATCGTGTTAAATCATACCCGAAGTTCAATAAAATATTTTAGCATTGATATCCACGTTGTATCTAAATAAACGCCATGTAGAGCTCACAGGTTTCAATTTGAGATACAATATAAATATTTACAGATGAAACTGGCTAATCTCCTCCAATTATCAGTTAATTAGTTTATGTTTCTTTTCTTGCTCTGCTCCTGGTGAGTGCCTGACTTCCAAACAGTATATACTGAGTCAGACAGAAGAATCAAGGATGCTGTTCTTTACTTTTTTTTTTTTTTTTTTTTTAGAGACAGGGTCTTGCTCTATCATCCCTAGGCTATAGTGCAGTCTCACCATGATAGTTCACTGCAACTTCAAACTCCTGGGCTCAAGCAATCCTCCTGCCTCAACCTCCCGAGGAGCTGGGACTACATGCGTGCAACACCAGACCTGAATAATTTTTCTATTTTTTGTAGAGACCAGGTCTTGGTCAAGCTCAGGCTGGTCTGGAACTACTGAGCTCAAGCAATTCTCATGCCTTGGCCTCCCAAAGTGCTAGGATTACAGGTGTGAGCCACAGTACCCAGCCTGTTCTTTACTTTTTGATTTCCAAAGAGAACGGGGGCTGTTGCAACTAATCTTCAGATGTTCAAAACCACTTAATGAAGACAAAAGATTTCAGTTAGGAGCCTAATAATCAATACTGGAACAAAGACCTTGTTGGATTGTGGAAGAGCTGGGCCTGGTGTACTAATTTTAGCTTTTGATACACACCAGGCTCCTCTCAGTCCACATTTTCTTTCTAGGCCCTTTATGTTTCCCAAGCAGGATTGTATATCACCAGTGTTTTTTGCCTGCAAAAACAGTATGTCTGCTTTTATTGGGTTCACTGATACATTCTTTAGTCTGAAAGTAGGTGAAAATTTGATCTGCATTTGCAGAAACAGGGAACTTACCCCAGAATGGATTTTTTTTCTTTTTCACACCCTTTTCAATGAGGCCATTCCATTTCACCAGGAGTGAGTCAGTGCCTCCAAAGCTGTGATTAATGACATGCTGACTCATTCTACTCCCCCAAATGCATGCACTTAACATGCATATAGGAGGACTAATACCACCAGCAAATTTCTTATCAGGAGAATAATGCCATGGTGTTTGTAAAACATAAACAGATTATGGCTGAATTTACATGGCATCTAAAGCTTTTACGTTTGGCAATACATTCCTAGCTCATTGGCTGCGATCTTAATGGGCTTTAAGAACTTTCTTTCAGGTTGGGGGAAAAAAGCATAAAAACCAACATAACTTCTAAATTAGTATTATGAGTTTAGAACAAGTTTTGGATAGATAGCCTGTATGTGGAATTGTTGTCTTCCTTTATAAGTCATTAAATTATGCAAGAAGGTGATGAATATTTTAGTCAGTTCTCTTTCTATTTTCCTCTAGCATTCAGCAACAGAAATCAAAAATATTATATATACACACCACTATAGCTTTTCCTGGCAGAGAGTTCCCTTCATATACTAGGAATGTGACTATAACTTCTTAGAATCTTGTAGTTGAATGCACATCTTTGCTAGCAACAGCTGCTATTCAAAACATTTGCAATCACTTCCTGCCATAAGCAGATAGTTATGATAATATAGACACTTATCAAATTCCAGCATCACAGCTGAAGACAAATCCTGGTTTTACCATCCAAAATATTGAAAGAAAACTCCCAAAATTGAAATTCTTAAAAAAAGAAGTACCCCTAATTATATGGACACTGAGAATTACATTTTTATATACCGCTATATAGGAAACACTTTAAGATCAAAGGGCAATTGGAGGATAAAAGAGAATGACTTTTGGACAATGTAGAAAAAACTTGCTATTCAGAATTTCGTGACAAAAATCGGTAACTTGTCTTCCATTTTCATTGTTCAATACCAACAATGATGTCACAAATGGGCATTTCTGGAGATTAATGGTGGACTGAAGCTAATAGCCTTTGGCTGACTCTCCAGCCATCAGCTTTTCCCAGCTGGCCGTTAATTCCCAGAAAATGCCTTGCACTGCCATCATTATTGTTTAATTAGATACAACTGGTTATCTGTAACATACAACAAAATTCTAGTGAAAGCGACATGCTGATACAAGAACTAACCTAAAAATTCATCACAATGAGGAAAGCATGAAGCTCACAAAAGTACAGGATAATTGTTTTCCACAAAACTCTCTGTCTCTCTCTCTCCTGTTCTTCCTTCAAATTGAATTTAGCAAGTTCAAAAGGTGCCAAGATGAGAACATTTAAGGAGCCATCTGAGTAATAACCACAGGCACAGAACATTTCCTTGGAAATCGTGAACATCTGGGAGTTAATGGGTCAGCTTTGGGTCTCAGGCTGTCTCTACTCAATGCCTCAAACATCAGTCAATTCAAGTAAACAGAAAAAAAGAATAGTCAATCTAACAGTAAGTTGGTGTTCTGTTGACAAATAGCTAGAAACATTGTGGATTTTTTTTTAACAAGAAGTGGCATTGTATAGGCAACGCCTCACTTGTGTCTCTAAGATCTCTGAATTTGAGGATATTTTGGATAAAAAAATAAAACTGTTATATCAAATCTACTTATTCTCATGGCTCCCTCAAGTAAGAGTGTGGCTGTATGCACAGTTAACAGCAGCAGGAATGAAAGGGGACTTCCCAGGACCCCAGCACTAAGGCAGTGGGTACTTTTGCTCTACTTCTCTAAGAAAGTGACGAGGATGATATGCTTCCAAGGGGTACCAGATCTAGAAAGGAGAAAGGAGGCTTGCAAGGAAGCCAGCTCATAAAACAGAACAAAAAGAATGGGATTCTTCTTTTCCTAGATGTTTTCTGACATTCCCCCCCTTCTAGTGCATTCCTTTCTTGCAAACGACGTATATCCTCTGACAACCACTTCGGCCTCTGTTCATTTAAACCATTTGTCCACATTTCATTCAATGATTCCTGTTTTCATTCCCAACAACATATCTAATCTTGAGGATGGACATAAAAATTCCAGTAATTAGGTAGACATTAGATTTATACAAAGCTTCCTCCTGTTTCAGAGGTTCAATTTGACTCTTCAAGGCAGATAAAATGGCAAAAGTGGCTCATAGTTGATTTCTGGATCCGGGAGCTGCATGAGAACAGCTCCCAAGGAGTAGGCCTCTGGGAGGAAATTTTGCCCACATAGCCAGTGCCGCCAGCCTTGATCACACAGCCCCACCCACTCAGAACTCCAAAGTCCCATAGGAGCAGTACAAAGTAAGAAAAAACAAGTGCACACGTGCAGATCCACGCATCCACAGACACACAGACACTAACGGGTGGCATACTCAGACACAGAGGTAACAAGAGTAAGTAGTGGGATGATTTTAGTGGTGGGATGATATGTATGAGCACAATATATGAAAGAGCTAGTTTCCATTACAAAAGGTGTTCTGTTGACTAATCATTACACAGGCAAGCCTGTACCTAGGCTTCATTTCTCAGCAGCACTGCTGGACTGCTGCTGAACCATTCCTGATCTTCTCTAGGCTTCTCATCAATCACCAAGGTCAAGGACAGTATCAGGATACAGTCACGGTAAGAGAGTTTGATAGAGTCTAAGCCTGCTGACCTGGCCTAAGGTACTCATGTTCACGGAAATATAGTATTCTCATTTCAAACTAGAGGTAAAGAAAGCACCAATGTATAGCAAATCTTAATCTTTAATAAAATAAAAAATAATTCCAATGCAATGTATCTTTTAAATGTATTTTTAATTAGAGAAGTTAATCATTTATCTTTCCTATGTGTAGAAAGGTCAGTTTTTGGTTTACTCTATAAAAGTTCTATCAATAGATATAACATTGGTTTCATAAAACAGCTACCAGATTATTTAATAGTATGACGAGTGATACGATGCAATCCTCTACGTTATTTGAAACAAAATTTCTTTGGAGATAATTTATTGCAACCTCTTTGTTTTAAAACATGAGGAAAATAAAGTTCAGCAAGGGGAAGTGACTTCATAAAAGTCACAGAATAAGTTATTGGAAAAGTCCAGCCTAGAAGCCAGGATTCCGGTGTTTGTCAGCAAGTCTAAAGTAAGAATAATTTGCAAAAGCATCAATACATTAGACAGCAATTGTGTTGTGCAGTATTTCTTAGCTTCCAAAATTACCCCTGTCTCCCACAAGTTTTTCCCGTATTCAAAGACAGAAAAGCAACCAGAGACAGCCTGGGAAACTATTTAGACAATGCCCCAAAAGGCACTTGACCGCTGACCAGGGTATTGTAATTCACAACATTTGCTGGCTTTAAGCTGAAAGCAGTTAACAAGTCCTCAATTACTTGATGATGCTGGGTTTTTGCTGTTACATTTACTCTTCACAAAGATAACTCAATATAATTAATGACACATGATTTTAAATCAAAGCAAATCTGAGATCAGCAGGGCAATGGAAATATATATAACAACGAGACTACCAAAGTTATTAGACATATATTAGGGACTCCAACAAAAAATACTTTAAACATCTATGCAACAGAAAATATGGCAAAATATACAGATCATCAAATTTCCTTACATAATCAGAAAGAAAGTGAGAAGAAAATGGAGTAATTAGAGCGATTACTTTTCCATGTCACTGAGCACCTGTCATGCTGGAAAGTGCATTCAACCACAGAATGTGTTAGCTCAAGACCTCCATTTTGCCTTCCAGCTAACCATCTACTTATCTATATAAGATTTTTAAACTTTACTGCCACAGTGGACACTATAAAGATGGTAGTTTTAAGTGTGCATGAGTAACTTCAGTAAATAATTCGCTGAATGAAATTGATCAATGCTAATGGTCCTTCAATTTGGGCAAGGTAGAAACAACTTTAAAATATTTCTAGAAATTTTGTTTACCTTCTCCTTTGCAACCTTCCCCATTCTCCATTCAGTCCCACAAACACAACTAGGTCTTCCTCCATCCTATCTTTCTTCAGGCTGTTTTGCTCTTTTCCTGGTAAAATGAAATGCAAACTCCTACCATGGTGGCCCCTCAACCTCCTGAATTTCATCAATGCCCCTCTTCCTCTTGCTCACACTAGCTTTCCATTAGTCTCTAGAACATGACAGGCTTTTTCCTACCTCAAGGCCTTACACTTGTTCCCTCTAACTGCCCTTTCATGCCCTTCAGGATTCTACTAAAATGCCACCTCCTCAGAGATGCCCTTTCAACCACCTTAGGTAGGTTTACACTTGTCATGATCTGTAATTATTTTATTTATATATGTTCATATTTGTCTCGTCTGGCTCTCCCCACAAAAATACAAGCCCCCTGAGGCAGGGACATTATATGTCTCATTTACCATTTCATATGTGGGGTCTAGGACAGTGCCGCAGTCAAAATACACTTAAAGAATTCTCATTAACCAAATGAAGGCTGCCCTCCTTCATGCAGCCTTCCCAAAATGCTAAGGCAAATGATCAGCTCCCTCTCCTAACTCCCAATTTCCACATAACTTTTTAGAAATTTATGTTGTGGTACCTTGGGACAGCTTTTTGGTTATCATGGATTTTTAGTAAAAAGTTAAATTGATAATTATTTTCACATATATGTCTTTTCTTCATTACTTGAATGTAAGCCCCCAGAGGTGAAGAACCATGTCTTAATCTCTTTGGGGATCATCTTTGCTTTCCTAATGGACTACAATACTTTGCACGTGGTAGTTTTGCATGCACAAAATGAGCCTCTTCTAGGGATAGTCATGCCTACCTTGAAGGTGTGTGTTAAGAAGAAGGGACAATAAAATGGGAAGAGTGCAGCCCCTTGCCTGGCAACTAGCAGTACAAAGTAAGTGACAGCTGCAATGGAGGAAACCAGAGATGCCAGAGATGGAACTGTTGAGCACTGCACTCTCGTGGTTGGAAAACCATGATCACCACAATGACTTGCCATTTCTGTGTGACCTTTGGAATGCCATTTAACCTCTCTAAGCCTCGGTTGCCTCATTTCCAAAAATAAGGAATTTGGACTAGGTCAGGGTTTCTCAACATTGGCACTTTTGACATTTGGGTCCTAATAATTCCTCATTGTGAGGGGCTGTTCTGTGCATGGTAGGATGTTGACCTGCATCCCTAGCCTCTACCCACTAGATGCCAGTAGTACCCCCCTCCAAGCTGTGACAACCAAAAATGTCTCCAGACATTGCCAAATGCGCTGCCCACCACCCACCAACTAAAGGCAAAATCGCCTTGGTTGAGAATCACTGGACTTGATGGGTAAAGCCACTCTGGCTTATAAACCTCTTTGTGAAGAACTGGCACCAATCCCAGAAGCCCCTCTGTGACCCGCAGTATCCTGAAAGGGCTCAGCTAGTCCATTCAGGGGAGTTTGGCCCACACAGTCCAGACCACGAAGAGGGGAAAATGCACTGCTGAGCACACCAATCACCCAGGTAACAGGTAATTGGCAAAATATGAAGCATAAGGGGAAAGAGAGTCCTACTCAGCCTGCAGCAAAGGCTGTCTCCACTGAGTGGCATTGCTTAACACTTAGCAAGTACCCTCAGGAGCCTGCTGTGAATAACAGGTGGGGCACAGCCAACCAGAATCCTGACTCAGGTACAAATGAGAAGCAATATGAGGAGGCTAGGGAGCCATCTCTGGCCTTACCTAAGTGGCTTTCCCAAAACCTGGCTTTCCCATCAGGTAAGGGCCCATGTGCCCAGGGAAGATGCATCTTCCACCTGAAGACAGTAATGGGTCCATTACGTAGAAAAGTGTAGCTTCTACCAGCAAAGTGGAGTCTGCTTCCAAAGGTCCTCTGCCCCAGTATGACATATATTTTATCCATGCTCCAATTTCAAGCACATGAGAAAGATATAGAAAGATCAGAAAGAAGTACATTCCACTATGGGACACTGCCTATTGCTGTACATCTCAATGGTACAGTCAGGAGAGTTGATACCCATCTGTTACTTTCAAGTTGTCCAGTCTTATCTCATTGCATTTCTTTGCCACAGACACTGTTCAAGTCCAAGTCAAATTTAAGGGAGCTTCACACTCACCTAGAGGGCTTGTTAAGACTCTAGATTGCTGGGCCCCATCCCAAGAATTTCTGATTGAGGTGGTTTGGATGGGGCCTGAGGGCATTTCTAACATGTTCCCAGGTGGTAACTGATGCTGCTGGTTGGGGATCATACTTGGATTGGAGAACAACTGCCCCACACTGTTTGTTGTGTTTCTCCCAGCTATCTCTGCCAGTCTGCATTCTATTCCACCAGTGCAAACATAAGCTAAACCAGTGGTTCTCAGCTGTGGTTGAGCATTAGCATCACCTGGAGGACTTTTAAAAACTAAAATACCCATGATGTCACACCAGACCAATTAAATCAGAATCTGTTAGCTGGGGCCTGAGCACTGGTAAGTTTCAAATGCTCCTCAGGTAATTTGACTGAACAGTCAGGGTCAAGAATTACTGCTCTACGTAAAGTCTTTTCTCTTTCTAGTGAAAATTTTTCCCTCTCTACTCGCTGAGGGCGGACTCTGGCTCATGATTATCTTCTTTTCATTTCTTCCCACACCTCAGCCCAGGGTTGCCATGTACCCTTGTGCAGTGGTGCTATTCACTGTGTAAAACTGTCCAGGAGCACTTATCTCTACACAGTAACCCCGTTCCAGCCTGCAACACCATGGTAGTTTGCTCAGAGTTCTGTAGCATTAATCCAACGGTGCTCTATATTCTCATTTTGTTAACTAGCCAGTTTTGTTGAATAAAACCAAACTTGATTCTTTTAAATATCCTCCCTAGATCCTTTGCTGGTGAATAAATCAGGACTTTAGAACACGGGTCTTTGCTCTGAAGCCAGTCCACAGTGCTGTATCTCTCAACTCTGGTCTGAAGCCAGTCCACAGTGCTGTATCTCTCAACTCTGGTCCCTATGCACCCTTAGAGTCCATACAGAATCATTTCAATCTTTACATAAACTGAAAGCTCAGAGCAATCCAAGCCCACAGTCATAAAATGAAATGGTACCAAGAACTCACTGGGAATCTTGTTGGTGACTGGCTAGTTAACTGTGGTGGATCTTCTTTTATGAATCATGAAAAGAGATTGGGGCTACATTTTCCAGAAATCATTTCCTTGAATCTTGTAATTCAGTGGTTTTCTACCCTAGCTGCACATCAGAATCACATGAGGAGCTCTTATAAAATGCCCATGTCTGAGACTCACCTCCAGAGATGCTGGTTTAATTGGCCTAAGGGCAGGGCCTTGGTAGTCTAAAGAGGTCCCCAGGTGATTCCAAGGTGCAGCGAGGGTGGCAAACCAATGAGTCTAATTGAAGGAGCAAGAGAAAAACCCTCAAGTGTAAGCACAATTAACTGCAAAGAAGATGTCCTGAGTAAAGAAGAAAGAGGACTTTAAAGTGCCAGGCCCCTTGATTAAGTTTGGAATCCAAATGTATTTCTCAAGGAGAAAGCGTCAAAGGCCTTAGGCAATGCGGTAGAGTGTACTGTACTGCCAAAGACCTTATAATCAGCCTGTCCTACTTTCAAATCACAGCTCTCCCACCATTCACCACCACTGTGACCATACACTTTGAGACTTAGTTTCTCCATCCATAAAATGGGATGACAGCGATTTTTAAGTGTAGACCCTGAACCAGCATGGGTGATCACCTGGGAGCTTGTTAGAAATGCAGATTCTCTCCCCTGCCAAGTCCAGATCAGCAGAATCGGAATCTATTTCCACAAGGTCCTGAAGTGATTGCTATGCACATTAAAGTTTGAGATGCATCTAGCACAGTGGCTGGCACGTAGTCATATAGTTGGTACTTTGCATGGGTTCATTCCTTTCTCTCCCGAGACCAAACATTTACTTGGGCAGCAGTTAAATGAAGATTTGGCAACATAGCCTTGGGATGGAGCAAAGAGCACCTCTGCCACCTATTGTGTGACCTTGCACAAGTCAATTTCCTACCTTTTACAGATGATCGAACTGAATCACAATGTTTAATTCCTAATAAAGTTGTTTTAAGCATTTTAAAAGATGATGTGAGTGGAAGCATCCAGCACAGTGTCTAGCCCATGATAGGCATTTCCTACCTATCAAATACTCCCTAAGTTTTAACTGAGGCTGAATTCATGTTAATGTGAAGGTTCCTTTCCCCTCCCCACCAAAATGTCAATCACCTATATTCTTGCTGGTCCACTCGAGGCTTCACATGATCTTCACTTTAGTTTTCTAAACAAACTAGAGTGGATGGCCCAAGGGAGAAAAAAGATAGTTGTACTGCTCATGGATGACCTAATTGACTGACAAACAGTATTTCTTTCATAATGATGTCTGGAATTTCTTGAAAATGTTTAATTGTGACTGGCTTCATTGAAAAATTTCATTTGATCTCAATCATTTGGTTTTAAATACAAAGTGCTTCTGGCCACAGTGTCCTAGGGACTGAATCTCTAGGCAGCCTTTAAAGATTGCTTACAGATTGATTCTAGGCATTACTTTGCACTAAATTTTGCCTCTTCCTCCATGCATAATTACGGAAGTCATTAGCTTCATTTCAGGCACAGGTTCCCAAATAACTCACTGCCCTATGCATGCTGTTGTTCCAGCCAGCTATGCCGTGTGTGTGTGTGTGTGTGTGTGTGTGTGTGTGTGTGTATGTGTGTGTGTCTCAGGCAAGACACATGCCTTTGCTTTTAATAACTATCAGAATAGAAGCTCCAGTTAGACTTACAGAATGATGTCATAATTACTCACAGAAACTTTCTTGACTGAAATGTTTTCAGCCTTTGATCTTAAGATCTTTCTTGGGCAACACCACCAGCTAAATTGCTAAAGAAAGCCTATTTTCTCCTCTCGATCTTTTCCATTTTTAGAGCATTAAATCTCAGGGGACTGAGGTTTTCTGGCCAGCATACTATAGAGTGCACTCTCATGCATTACACCTGTGTCTTACTAGAAAATGTGCTCATCAACACTACGCTTTTTCACATGGTGTGCTGGAAGAGTCCTGCACTGATCATCATCACTATTCCTTTTGTATTCATATGTGGTAATTTAAAAACTAATTTTTGATCCAAATCTCACAAGTCAAGGGATAAACTTGGTCCTGGTTGTTGCCCCAAGTCTCCAGGATGTCTTGTGAGCTCAGGAAATCCTGCCTGATGGGCTCTGTTGACAGCTAGGAATTTCTTGATCCTAGCACTAGTGGCTGCAAAATTATACTGCAATGTTGCTTTAAAATTATATGACTGGGAGAGTGATTAGTGCCATCGTGTTCAACTCCACCTCTCCATACACCTTCTCACCCAAGAAAGGTATCTAAGTAGAAAGTTCATTTTACTTTATTAGTCAGGAAATACTTTTATTTTCAAGCAAGTATAGTTCTCTTTTTTCCCCTTCCCGCCAGTGTTTGTGATCACATGTGCCTCCCTGTTCGTGCCACCCTCCACTCCCAGTGGCATTAGTGAGGATTCACTCAAATTCATTAGCAATCCATCTATACTGACCCTCTGGCAAAAACCGTAAAGCAGATATCAATATATAGGCTGATCTATAAAAACCATCTCTCAAAACTGTGAAGTATATGTACATCACTGTGGCTTCGTGCTGCCTGGCTTTTCATGTAATATGACTGTGCCAGTGATGAGGAAGAAGGCAGAGGAATGGAGGTAGGAGAAGGCTCTTCCACTTGATTAAGGTGTGAGTTCTGGTTTCTCATTTCATTTAAAACACACACTGGTTAAATCCTTCTCTCCCTAGTTAGTCACAAGCTGCACTCAAGCTCATCAAAAGGCAGTTAGTTCAATTTGGCCATAACATCATATTCATCAATTTTCAAGCTCAAATGGTCCTCAACACCTCCAGGAAACGCAGTTCTCTACCTATAATGCTGTGGAGAAATTCCTCCCCCTTAGAGAGTTAAAAGAAGCACATTTTTAGCTAATGGATTGCACTAGAACATAATTCCCAATTACAATAGTTGAAATCCAGAAAGTAATTCTAATAGAGAAAGAAACATTCCAATTAAATGGGTGCTTTTCTTTGCACTCATGCCTGCCAGTTTCTAACTCCCCATTCGGTAAATAGAGCCGGTGTTTCTTCTCAGGATGGCTGTCCCTGCAGGGATTACAGATGGAAGAATATATTGTGCCAGGTTAGAACCCACTCCAAATTTGTTTGAGAAGAATTTCAAAGCAAATGGTATTTGAGTTTGTTTACTCTTGGCAGCATTTCTGTTTAAGTAAAAGGCATTACAGTTATTTTAAAAGTCTCAAGCCATCAAATGTCCTTAAAATAGCACCTAATGATTTAGGTATAAATGAATTATAAACACTTAGATTTAACTTCCCTCTCATTCCCTATAAACCCAGCTGGTTAACTGAGGTTTTAGCAAAAGAACACTTGGCCACTTGTATCCTATTAAAGGTAAGGTCTTCCAAGACGGGTTCTGGGTTTGATGCTCAGATTTAGAACATTAGGAATACACATCATTATCTTTGATAGTAAAATAGAGTTCCTAATGTGTACCACATATTTTCACATCATATCACTTTGAATATTCACTACAATTTATGAGGCAGGTAATCTTATTTTTTTTATTTGACACAGAGAAAATTGAATGTCAAAGAGGTTAAGACACATCCTGAGTAACCCAGCTATCAAGATGTAGAGCTGAGACTCAAACCCAGGTCTGCATGCCCCTTAAGCCTATACTCCTATCTTATATTTGTTTGTATATCTGTGGTAGACAGAATATGTTTGTATACTGTGATAGTGCCTACCTCCTAATCCCTGGAACTTTTGACTATGTTATCTTAAGGTTGAAGATAGAATTAAGGTCTCTAATCAGTTGACTTTCATATGGAGGAGATTAGCCTGAATTATCCAGGTAGGCCCGATGTAGTCACATGAACTCTTTAAACCAAAAGAGGGAGGTAGAAGAGTGGGTCAGAGAGATGAAAAGGAAGAAGAGGTTGGAGGGATTAAAGGTGTGAGACGACTCAGCCTGCCATTGATGTCTTTATAAATGTGGGAAGGGGGCTATGAGTACACATAGCCTCTATAAACTAGGCATGGCCCTCAGTTGACAGCCAGCAAAGAAACAGGAATCTCCATACTATGAGGAACTGAATTCTGCTAAGGATCAAAATGAGCAAGGAAACAGATCCTCTCCTAGAGCCTCCAGAAAGGAAGGCAGCCTGCCAAGACCTTAATTTGGGCCTGGGGATATGTGTGCCTGACTTCTGACCTACAGAAATGTAAGATAATAAATTTGTGTTGTTTAAGTCACTAAGTTTGTGGTAATGTGTTATGGCAGCAACAGAAAACTAATTCGATATTCAAACCTTAACACTGAAAACTTAAATAGGTTCTAAAGTCCATGAGCCTTCTAACTTAAACATTTGTACCCCCGTAATATGCTGAAATGAAAAAAATAAAGAAAAAAATAACAATAACCAAATATCGTATGTAGAACTGACAGATCCTCACTGTCTTTAACCTGAGAAGAAAATATACACACAAATTTGTTTCCTTTGAGATTTTTATTTTCCATTCCTTCTCCTAACACTACCTTTCAACATTTCTTTCAACAGATATTTATTGGGAATCTATTATATGCCAGGCACTATTTGAGGCATACAGTATACAGCAGATAGGGAAGAAAAGGTAGACAAAAACTCTGCTATCATGGAGTTTATACATCTGGGGGTGGTGGGGAGTAAACAGATAGTAAAGAAATCATTAAGACAAGACCTCAAGGATCTCTGAGTCACTGATTGGAAGGGAGCTGCCTTGAATTGCTGCTAGACCCACATAAATGAGAAATAACCTTTTATGAGTTAAGTTTCTAATACATCAGTTGGCTTTCTGTTACTGAAGTATAACCTAGCCTGATCTACATAATATAGAAGGCCTCGCTAACAAGGAGACATTGGATCAGAGGTCTGGAGGAAGTGCAGAAGGGAGCAAGCCATGGAGATTTCTAGGGGAAAAGAGTTCCCAGTAGAGGGATCAAAAATGCAAAGGTCCTGAGATAGAAGTGTGAATTGCTATTTTTGCAGGAAATGGAGGCCAGTGTGGCTGGAACTTAGAGGTGGACGGAAGAGTGACAGGAGATGAGGTCAGAAAGGTAACAGGAAGCCTGCTCATGTAGGCCATTATAATAACTCTGGCTTTAATTCTGACTGGGAGGGAGCCACTAAATGGTGTCAGACAGAAGATGATGTGATCTGGTTTATGGGATCAAAGGTTCACTCTTGCTGCTATGTAAAGAACAGACTCCAGGGGGGCAAGATGGAAGCAGAGAGACTGGTTAAGAGGCTACTATTATAATCTGGTCAAGAGATGATAGTAGGACCAGTGGCAGTGGTTTTAGAGGGGAGGAAGTAGATAGATTCTGGTTATATACACTAGGAATACAGACTCTAATGAAAAGAAGTCATGTCTAACAGCATCTAACAACACTAATGTAGACACCCTTTGATAATGGTAATTCCCTCAGGTATACATTTCCCAGGGGGAAAGTACTTGCTATGGATTAGCTAATTCTACACTTTCAGCAAGGAGGAAAGACATCTCACACTTAGACCTTCCCTGTAGTGTCTCATTGTACTAAACACATCTATATAGAGTGTGATCAAGTAGGTACTCAGCAAACATTAACACTGCAGGAGAGTATTGATGGCCGCAATGGAGGTGATGATGGGCAGTTTGCAAAACAACATTCTTGAGAAATCGGTTCTCTTGAACCCCTACACCATTCTTGTTTCTGTCCTCTAAACTCTATTTTCCTTCTGTCTTTAAGTCAAATATCCTACTGAACAAATCTAACACTTCAAGTGCTGGAATAAAGAGGAATGTTGGGAGAACAACCTTAGACCTGAGGTGTCCAGACTTCTAGCCCAGCCTACACTCTACTTTTCATTGTATAAGCTACATCATCTGTGTGAGTCCATGTTTCCTTAACTAGAGTTGGCCAGATGACCTTAAAGTATTTTCCAGAGCTTACATGGAAGGGTGGTGTTCTTTCCCTCTCCTCGATGGTTTCTTCCACATGAAGCTCACTAGCACAACATTGCTGGCTTCCCTCACCCTGTGATTCACTCTTTTCTGGAAGTGGTAGACTGAATGGCAAAGTTTTACAAGAGTAACTAGCAGTCCTGAGCCCAGCTTCTTCCTTTTTTGTTTCTCCTGGGGAGCCAGTTCTGTGCCTTTATGCCTTAAGTGCTGTAGGTGGGGGGCCTGTGATACATGAGGGGTGGGAGAGGAAGACGAGTCTGTGCTGTGACTCAGAGCTGTCTGTGACCAAGTGGATATGTCAGTCTAATTGTTTTTCATACACTGTTCTCATTTGATTTGTTTCTTAATGTGGTCAGAACTTGGACAGAGGAAGAAAAAGAGTGTTTTGGGGGTTTTCTGCCTCCCCACCTGACAAACTCCCAGCAATCTTTGTGAATACTCAGAAACATGGAGAAGACTAAAACCTCTACAAAATATCAAGCTCTGCTAGCCAATTTGGTTCTGGCTCACTGTTTTTCGTGGCCAAGATCAATACTAGGAGACCTGTGCTACAAGGTCAGGAAAAACTGGAGGGAAAAATGAGGATAAGATGAGGTAGAAGGGAGGAGAAAGAGGAGTTAGTGCCGTCTTGCTCCTTCACAGATGGAAGGAGGAGGCTGCCATGTTAATTTAAAAACCTGCTGCTGCATGGAAATCACTGGTTATTGACTGATGCTCTTGTAGTACCACAGGAAACTCTGTCCAAATCCCTATTCTATTTCAAAGCAGCAATAAGGAAATGGGGAAAGATAATGCAAGAAATATGTGGGAACAGGGACATGAATGCAAGGGGAAAACAGAGCTGTGAATTCATCCCTCTTGAATTGCATTGGAGCAGTGTCCACAACAGGAGGTGGCACAAGTTTCCCAAATATGACCTCCCTGACTTTTATGATGGCCCTTGCCAGTGAGTCCTCATTGATATGCCTCCAATTTTTGCATTAATTAGACTCATGCTGAGAAACCTGGTCATTGGGGGAGTGCCTGTTGGTGTCATCTAGAAATTGAAAAGCCTGAAAAATGTCAGCTAGGGGAGTGGTACCATTTCCCAGTTTTCATACTAAAGACAGCCCTCTGCTTCTCTCCTTAATGGACAGGTAAGTGGAGTTCAAGATTACATTCAAGAAAGCCAGGGCAAAAAGTTTCACATAAATTCTTTCCCAGCCAACTAGTTGCTTAATTGCTGAGTAGTAGAAGAGATACCTTTAAAGTTCCTATGAAATTCAGAATAATCATGATCCTTTTAGAGCTGTCTAGAGAGCAGTTCTTTCCTCTCTTTTCATTCCCAATGTCTTTGTGTAACACCTGTTTAACTAACAACCTCTCAAAGACAAGCTTAATGTATGTGAGATATTCTCAGCTGCTTGAGACATCACCTGATGTGAGTCTCTAGCTGACAAAGAGATCCTCAGATGAAGCTATGGTGACCTTAAAAAATTGTTTCGGGCGGAGGGCAGAGTGGATCACAGTCTAGGAGGCAACAATGATCATGGACTGACTCACATGCAATTTTTGGTTACCAAACTTGCAGCAAGCCATTTCTCTATAATTTCTTCTGCTCTGAAGGAAACTTTGGAAGTCCCTTACCAAATCTCTGGTGAGCAGAAGAGGAACACAATTCTCTTTTTGATGTCCATATTTAAGGTGGTCACAATGAATGGAGGGAGTGGCAAAGGCAAATAGAAGCAATAGGCATGCCTCACTGGTAAACTTCAGGCAGCTTCTGGCCTCTGATCTTGGCTTCTTCTTTTCTCCTTTTTTCCTGAGCAAGTACAGCCTGCTTCTCATCTCCCAGCAGCTTACCGGAAGCACACAGCCTAAAAAAACCCTGTAACCACACCTGTAATGTGCTACAGCAATGGGTGCAGGAAAGAGCCTGAGGAAAGTACCTCAGTTCTGACAGGTTCACAGGAATAGCAGAAACTGGATGAGATCTGTTGTCACGATAATTGGATCAGATCACTTGTCAGGCAAAAGGGCGTGCAACTACTGAAGAACAATGTGATGGTTAATTTTAAGTGTTAACTTGACTTGACTATGAGGTCCCCAGATAATTTGTCAAACATTATTCTGGGTGTTTCTATGAATGTGTTTTTTAAATCGGTAGACTGAGTAAAGCAGATTGCCCTACATAACGTGGGTAGGCCTCATCCAATCAGGTGGAGGCCTGAATAGAACCAGATTGACCCTCCCTGAGTAAGAAAAAATTCTTCATCCCTGATGACATTTGAACTGAGTCATCAGCTTTCCTCTTGCCTTCGAACTTGAACTGAAACACTGGCTCTTCCTGGGTCTCAAGCCCTCCAGACAATTGACTAGAACTACACCATTGGCTGTCCTGGTTCTCAGGCCTTTGGACTTGGACTGGAACTACACCATCAACTCTTTAAGTCTCCAACTTGCTGGCTGACCCTGCAGATCTTGAGATTTGTCTGCCTCCATAATTGTGAAAGGCCAATTCCTTATCTATCTATCCACCTACCTGCACGTGTGCACGTGAAGATGCACACTTTATTAGTTCTTTTTCTCTAAATAACCCTGACTAATGCAAACACACACCATGGGAAGCTGGGACACATGAAGAGACAACTTGCCTATTTCTTCAACCAAAGTTTGACTTAGCTGCTTTGGTTTTTCATTGTAAGAATCAGCCCTCTTCTCCCCATCTCTTACCAATCTGGGTGATAGTTCTACATTGTGGTGGATACACCCTATTGTGATGCTCAATGGGTTACATCCTTGTATAATCCCTTCCCTTAAAATGTGAGCAGATCCTGTGATATGCTTTTAGCAATAGAATATGGCAAAAGTAAAGAGATTTTTAAGATGTAATTCAGGTCCCAGATCAGTTGATTTTGAGTTCATCAAAAGAAACATTAATCTGGATGGACCTGACTTAATCAGGTGTGAAAGCATTAAAAGAGAGCTTCGTCTGCTGGCTTTGAAGAAGTAAGGTGCTAGGTGAGCAGGCCTGGGAGAGGATCATGTGACAAGGGTCTCTGGGCAGTCTCTAGGAGCTTAGAATGGCCCCCAACTGACAGCCAGCAATAAACGGTGACATTGGTCCTACGGCCACAAACAACTGAATTCTGCCAACAATCACATGAGCTTAGGAAAGGACTCTGACCTACAGAAAGGAACACAACACAGCCAACACCATGATTAGGCCTTGTGAAATCCTGAGCAGAGGAGCCAGCTATGCCATGCCCTCCAAACATTCACTGGCAGGGACTTGACTAGCTCCAAATGTGCTGTTATTTTGAGGCTTTGATTGTTAGGTTGAAGGAACAAGCTGTGGTGATGGACCACAGTAGTTAAAATGGATCTCTCTATGTGTTCTATAAAAATTACCATGATAAAGATAAATGATTATCACAATATTTAACATTAGTCACCTCAAGGGATACAACAAAAGAAAAATGTCTTAATAGAATCTGAGTAAAGTGTCTAATATTTCTTCTATCATAAATAACGTTATTCTACATATGAAATATAAAAGCCTTCTTTTTATGAGCATTCAATTTTTATTCCTAGAAGAGACTCATTTGTGGTCATCTTTATTTTCCTTTTCAAGAAAAAGATTACTTGAAAACACTTTTACATCATTTTAAATAATAAAATCATTTTTAAATATCTTTATTTTTAATTGGGAAAGGTTTTCTTTCTCCATAATATTTTCATTGTGGTAAAATATATACAGAATACCATTTGCCATTTTAATCATTTTTAAGTACACAATTCAGTGGCATTAATTACAACCACCATGCTGTGTTAACCACCACCACTATTTCAGAAACTTTTTTATTACCACAAACAGAAATTCTGTAACCATTAAACAAACACTTTTCATCCCTCTCTCCTCCTGGTCCCTGGTAACATATAATTTACTTTCTGTCTCTATGAATTTGCCTAAGTGGAGTCACGCAATATTTGTCCTTTGGCATCTGGCATATTTCACTTAGCATAAGGCTTTAATTATAGCATGTTTCAGGACTTCATTCCTTTTTATGACTGAATACCATTGAATTGTGTGTACATACCACATTTTGTTTATCCATTCATCTACTGATGTATATTCAGGTTGTCTTCATCTTTTGGCTATTGTGAATAATGCTACAATGAATTCTGGCATACAAATATCTGTTTGAGTCCTTGCTTGGGGTATATACCTAGGAGTGGAATTGCTGGATCAGATGGAAAGTCTATGTTTAGCCATTTTAAGAACTACCAAACTGTTGTCCATAGTGGCTGCAATATTTTACATTTATACTAGCATCATATAAGGGTTTCAGTTTCTTCATATCCTCTTCAACACTTATTTTCCTTCTTTTTTTAAAAAAAAATACATGCTAATGTGTGTGAAGTAGTATCTCACTGTGGTTTTGATTTGCATTACCCTAATGATTAATGATATTGAGCATCTTTTCATATGTTTATTAGACATTTGTATATCTTGGAGAAACACAAAAATATATACATATATATTTGGAGAAATGTCTATTTAAGTCCTTTGCCCATTAAAATTATTTTTTTTCTTTTTTGTTGTTGAGTTTTAGGAGTTTTTTATATTAATATATTCTACATATTAAGTCCTTATCAGATATATGATTCAAAAATATTTTCATTCATTGTGCAGTTTATCTTTTCACTCTCTTGATAATGTTCTTTGATGCACAAGAGTTTTTAATTTTGATGAGGTACAATTTCTCTAATTTTTCTTCTGTTGCTCATACTTTTGTTATAATATGTAAGAACACATCACCAAATCCAAGTTCATGAAGTGTTAACCCGATGTTTTCTAAGTGTTGTATGGATTTAGAACTTATATTTAGGTGTTGATCCACTTGAGTTAATTTTTTTATATGATATGAGGTAGGGGTCCAACTTGATTCTTTTGCATATGAAAATCCAGTTGTCCTAGCACCATCTGTTGAAGAGACTATTGTTTCCCCATTAAATGGATTTAACACACTTGTCAAAAAATCAATTGGTCTTAGATATATAGAATTATTTCTGTTCTCTCAATTCTATTCCATTGGTCTACATGTCTATCCTTATGCCAGTATCATATTGTTTTGATTACTGTAGTTTATAGTAAGTTTTGAAATCTGAAAGCATGAGTCCTCCAACTTTGTTCTTCTTTTTCATGATAGGGGCCTATATATAGGAGCCCCTTGTAATTCCATGAATTTGAGGATCATCTTTTCCATTTTTACAAAAAAAATGCTGTTGAAATTTTGATAGGAATTACACTGAATCTGTACATCACTTTAGGTAGTACTGACATCTTAACAATATTAAGTCTTTCTATCCATGAACACAGGATGCCTTTCCATTTATTTAGGTATTAATTTATTTCAGAAATGTTTTATAATTTTCAGAGTACAAGTCTTTTATCTCCTTGGTTAAATTTATTCATAAGTATTTTATATTTTTAGATGTTATTGTAAATGGCGTTGCTGTCTTAATTTCCTTTTCAGAGTACTCATTGCTGGTGCATAGAAATACAACTGAACTTACATGTTGATGTTGCATCCTGCAATTTTGCTCAATTTATTAGCCCTAGTAGCTTTCTTGTGAATTCCTTGGGATTTTCTTTATATAGCATGATGGCACATGTAAAGAAATTGTTTCATGTCTTCCTTTCCAATACCTTTTATTTCTTTTCTTTTTCTTCCCTGATTGCTCTAGCTAGAATTTCCAGTATAATGTTGAAGAGCAGTGGTGAAACTGGGAAACTTTGTCTTGTTCCTCCTGATCTTAGGCGGAAAGCTTTTAGTCTTTCACTATTGAACATAATGTTACCTGTGGGGATTTCATAAATGCCCTCTATCATGGTAAGGAAGTTCCTTAGTATTCTTACTTTTCTGAATGTTTTTTTATCATGAAAGGGTGTTGGAGTTTGTTATATACTTTTTCTCTATCAGTTAAGATGGTCACATGGTATTTTTCTTTCATTTGATGTAATGTATTACATTGATTCTCTTATACTGATCGATCCTTGCATTCCTGGGATACATTCCATTTAGTTGTGAAGTATAATCCTTTTAAATATGCCACTAGATACGGTTTGCTAATATTTTTGTTGAGAATTTCTACATCTATATTAAAAAAGGATATTAGTCCGTAATTTTCTTTTCTTGTGATATCTTTATCTGCCTTTGATAGCAGATCTGGACTCATTGAATGGATTAGGAAGTGTTCCTTCCTCTTCTATTTTGTAGAAGTATTTGAGAAGGATTGTTGTTAATTCTCCTATAAATGTTTAGTAGAATTCACCAGCAGAGCCATCTGGTCCTGGACTTTTCTTTGTTGAGTGGTTTCAAATTACTGATTCAATCTCCTTGCTAGTTGTAGGTCCACTCAGATATTTTGTTTCTTCATTATTCAGTCTTAGGAGGTTGTATGTTTGTCTATTCTGTCTAGGTTATCCAACTTGTTGGCATATAACTATTCATATTATTCTTTTGTAATCCTTTATATTTCTGTAAGGTCAGTAGTAATACCCCCACTTTCATTTTTGATTTTTGTTATTTGTGTCTTCTCTCTTTTTTTATTTGTAAATATAGCTAAAATTTTCTCAATTTTGTTGATCTTTGCAAACAACCAGCTTTTGGTTTCATTGATTCTTCATATTGTTTTTTTATTCTGTATTTTTTTAAATCTCTGCTTTAATCTTTATTATTTCCTTCCTCTGTCAGCTTTGAGTCTAGTTTGTCCTTTCCATATTTTCTCAAGGTACAAAATTAAGTTATTGATTTGATATATTTATTATTTTTAATGTAGGCATTTACAGTTATAAATTTCCCTCTGAGCACTCCTTTTGAGGTATACTATAAGTTTTGGTGTGATGTATTTTTGTTTTCATTTTTCAAATATTTTCTAATTTCCCTATGCTTTTTTCTTTGACCATTTTTTTCTTTTTCTTTGGGGGATGCGGTCAGGAAAGTGAAAACAAAGACTTTTTTTTGAGATGAGGTCTCACTGTGTTGCCCAGGCTAGTCTTGGTCTTGAACTCCTGGGCTCAAGTGGTCCTCTCACCTCAGCTTTCCTAATAGTTGAAATTATAGGCATGTTCCACTGTGACAAAGAAGGCACATTCTCTCTTTGACCACTGATTGTTCAAGAGTGTGTTACTTAATTTTCATGTATTTCTGAATTTTTCAGTTTTCCTTCCATTACTGATTTTTAGTTTCATTCTATCGTGGTCAAAGAAAATACTTTGGATGATTTCAATGTTTTAACAATTTTTGAGACTTGTTTTGTAACCTAACATATGATCTATCCTGGAGAATGTTCCATGTTCACTTGAGAAAAATGTTTATTCTGCTTTTGTTGGGTGGAATGTTCTATATATGCCTGTTAGGTCTAATTGGTATATAATATGTTTCTGTACAATAATCCTTTTATGAGAAGTTCAGCATTATTATGCTGGAGACAAATGACTTTCTGAAAACCTAACTCTTCTCTCTCATCTAGTCTCAAAGGAGCCCCAAATTATTCAGACATCTAATAAAACTTTTAGCTCACCACTAAGTTCTTTTACAAATTTTATTTTTTTAATTATTTTACTTTATTTTTTTTAGAGACAGAGTCTTGCTACATTGCCTAGGCTAGTCTCGAACTCCTGAGCACAAGTGATCCTCCCTTTTCAGACTGCAGAGTTGCTGGGAGTACACGTGCATGCCAGCACACCTGGCTTTAAGTACACTGTTACAGCAATGGAAGCATGGTTTCCTTTTATACCTCAGTAAACTCAAGCCATGCAAGGTAAATTGGCGGTTAGCCTTAGCTCTCATTTGGAAACTCATGAATAGGGCTGAGTTCAGAATGGAGGACATCTGATACTGAGCCTGAAAGTAGTACACCAGACTAGTGATTTTCAAACATCCTTCCATAGCAGAAACCTTTATTCAAACAAACTCTTGCATGGAAACTCAATACATAAACTGGTTTGAGGAGAGGTTACAGAGGGAGACCTGCCGGCTTTACTCCTCTCCTCGCCTTCTTCAAACCTCCCTCCTTATGCCAGGAGGTTTGAAAACCAATGCACTAGATCATTAACTTTGAGGCTAGGGGAAAGGATGGCTAAGCCTATAACAGAAAACATGTGTGGTCTCTCTCCCTCTAGGACAGTAGCAGCCTCAACCTGCATCTAGAATACTAAGTCAGGCACAGGGTAGATACAATGTGGAGAAGAAATCTAGACACATGGGTCAGGCAAATTGCAGTGTTGTCATCTTTAGCATCGGCTGTCCAAGGATCACATTAGCTTCAACAAAGAGGTTTTCTACTGCAATGCCAGCATGCATCTCACTGCCACTCTTCTGTGCACCCAGCAAATAATGTCAGCCTAGGGCAAACATTTCTTCTCTATTTAAGAGACTATAAAAGTAATCCCCTCTGGTTTGGAAGTAAAGCCCAGCTTCATCTCTATCAGCCAGAATTTGTATCTAGCCATATTTGCCAAAGTGTGAAAATCAGGCATTAGGTGGTGGGGACAGAGGACCGGATACCAGGACATGTGCTCCCACCTCGTCAAAGAAAGCTTTCATTCAGGCCCATAAATCAAGCTCATGTCCAAACTGGGAAGCCAAGGCCTGGATTTAGGACAGCAAGCACAGCCTATCAAAGGGAAGATCAATCTCTTCAAGGGGATAGAAGGCATGCCACTAGGACCTGTTGTGTATAGTCAAGGTCACCAAAAGGCTCAGTAAACAGGAGACAATGAGCTCAGTCACTTCAGCTGTGGGGAAAGGGAAATCAGAAAACATTCATTCATTCCACAGTTTTTGTTGTGTAGCCTCTCTGAGCCAGACATTGTTCCAATGTGGAAATGCACATAGCAATCAGAGGAATATGTCATCAGGAAAAGTACAGGATTCACAAAATCACCCGATGATGTGACTCATCACCCACTAGGATACAGGATGTCCACATCTCTGATGGTGACAGAAGAGATGGAAAGGAAATCTAATGACAAATGAAAAGTGTCAGGGGGCAGTGAGCCTCAGGTTCTAGTCTTGCCTCTGCCACTTCCTTGCTGTAAAGCCTATAGCAAGTTAGTTTCTATTTGGGTCTCAGTTTCCTACTCTGTAAAATGAAACAGTTGGGAGAGACCAAGGCCCTCTCCTCTCACAATTGATAGAAGTAGAGACTGAAAAGCCAACACTAAACTGGGTGCCTGTCCTACAGTGTAGACTATAAGCTTCAACCTTTGTTACATTGCGATGATGATGATGAGAAATAATAATAATGCAATATCAATGAAGAATTTATGAAGAAGACCCCAAAGGCAATTACAGCAACAACAAAAATAAATAAATGGCACCTAATCAAATTAAAAAGCTTCTGCACAGCCAAAGAAACTGTCACAAGAGCAAATAGCATTGGTTTTTATAGGAAGAAACAATACAAATGGTTCCTGACTTAACAATGGTTCAGGCTTACCATTTTTTGACTTTAAGGTGGTGTGAAAATCATATGCATTTAGTAGAAACATACTTTGAGCACTCACATGCCCCTTCTATTTTTCACATTAAGTGTAGTATTTAATAAATTACATGAGATATTTAACACTGTATTATAAAATAGGCTTTGGATTTTGCCCACTGTAGGCTAATGTAAGTGTTCTGAGTATGTTTAAGGTAGGAGAGACTAAGCTATGATGTTGGGTAGGTTAGGTGTATTATACGCATTTTCTGCTTAATGATATATTCTATTTACGATAGATTTGTTGCGATGTAACCCCATTGTAAGTTGATGAACTTCTGTGTTAAATTGTGAAGTCAGAGAGAAGGAGCTGTAGATTTTGCTATTTCTCTTTGATGTGTCAATATGTAGGAAAAAGAAACTCAAACAGACTCAACTTGATAGCATTTTCTGAGATGTGACCTCAAATGTACTTTACAATTTAAAATATGTTTGGTAACACAGACTGGCAATTCTAGTAGCAAAAGTACTTTAGAAAAACAGCCAAAATCAGTCACAGGGTTGTCTAACAAGTATGGAAGTGAATGGTCTAGAGAGTTTTCTGGAGTGGAAGATTTTAAATAAAATGACATTAAGTGTCTTTATGTTGACTTCATACTTTAACCAGACATTATTGTCTGGTTAAAATTGATACATGGGATGACCTATGTAGCTATGTTGTCAAATATCCTTTGGAACTATTATAGAAATAGAAAATTACACATACAAATACAGACACACATAACAAATTTTTATTTTACAATAAAAATTGTAAAACTTTTACAATTAAATCTTGGTAGCAAAGTGTAACTGCAGCAAAAGCTACACAGCTCAGTTAATTTTTTTTATTTTTTATTTTTTTTATTTCAGCATAATATGGGGGTACAGATGTTCAGGTTACGTGTGTTGCCCTTGCCCCTCCTCCCCCCCTCAGTCCAGGTTTCAAATATGACCATCCCATTGCGTGGTGCGCATTGCACTCTTTGTGTATGCATATACCCGTCCCCTCCATGAGGAGTCTTGTAAGAATAGGAGTCTGTGTACATAGGTTTTAAAAATACAAGACATGATCAAGCCACTACATATTAACATCTAATACAACTAACATTATATGCGTATTTTCTGTTTTTTGCTACTGAATATGCTTTTATGCTTTCTTGTCATCAGAGACACAATACGAGTTTTTAGGTTTTATTATATTAATACTTTTGATATAATCATTCATTTAAATAGAGTACTGGTAAATTCTTTAGGCCTTCAGACTGTAGATTTTACTTTATGATAGCCTTAGTGGTAAAATTTGAGAATTGAGACCTGTTTGGATGTATTAAATACAATGATCTTGTTTGCCTTGAGCAACTTTATGGGGATGTGAATGGAAAAATTGGATGACTGGAAAATAAAATACAGAACAACTACTTACATGGGTTATAACACAGAAAGGCAGCAGAGAAGGCTTTAAATCCCCAATAGACTCATTTAGTTTTACATACAACACTGATTTCTATTCCTTTTCCCAAATTTAAATTAAAGCAGGTATGTAAGATTATTTTTATTGTATATTTTGTTACAGAAACAATTCCACATTTGTTACAGAAATAATTCCAAATTCTTTAGTTGGCTGATATATTCTCCCATTCTAGACTGTTTAGTTTTATAAGGTGTAATAATAAAACTGACAATTTTTTATCCCTAAGAATTCAAAATTTGTATTTAGAATGGAATTATAATACTATATTTGATTGTGGTGTGCGCTTCTTTTGATGATCTGAACTTTAAAAATGTACACATACAAAAACAGGAAAAAAGATTTAGTAAGGCTAATATTCTTAATGGAAATAGTAACCTTTAGGGTGAAATTTGATTGTTCTTTCAATTCGATCAAAATTAACTATTGCCTTTTTCCTAGTATCTCTTAAGGAAAATTAATGTTACATCTCTTTAGAATTTTTTGAAACGTTAAATCATCTTAAAAATTCCATGGTTAATTTGTTCAATGTTCTCAGGGAACCATCTTGTCTTTTGCTAACTCGTTGGTTATTTCATGAAGTTACTACGTTCGCCTGATTAAAACTGTGTAAAAATAAGATTAGTGTTAAAATTTGGGCTCTCAGCAGGAATTGTAAATCAGCTTTTATGCATTTGCCGTCATTCTCCCCTCCTGAGCTCCTGGCAGACAACGATAATCAGTTATGGAGCGTTTTCCAACAGGGCTTGATATTGAGACATTTCAGTTGGCACTTGAGTCAAAACATATTTGCTGGCTCGATATGAACCACAAATTGCATTTCCAACCCTGGTTGGCTGCCTTGCTTGGGAGAGAAAGTATAGTCAGGGTTAATACAAATGTATTGCCTCTACTAAAAAATCGATTCTGAGAGCATGCTCTGCTGATATATAATCAGAACTGCAGCTGTGTATATAAAGGACACAATGTTATTAATGACCCAAACTGAGGGGGCTTTATGGGAGCCAACAAATACGCATGTGCCTAATTTACAGAGGACTCTTAGTCAACATCACCCTTAGCTCTGGAAAAACGTTAGTGGGATGCCAGGGAACAGGGATTCCCCCATTTATTAAATGATTAACTTGAGATTTGAGGCAAGTTATTGACGTAAAAGAACAGAGAATCTTTATGGCGACTGAAGCCAGTGCCTAAAAATCTTTTCCTTTTCCCCAGAAAAATTCAGCTTGATATTTATGCCAGATTACTAATACTAATTAGTAATATCTTATGCTAGTATAACTATGCCCCTATGCTGATAGTAATTAGCATAATATTACCTCCAATAGGCATTTTTAATGGCATTTATTTTTAGAAATGAAAGCCTAGAGCTAATATCTGTCTGTGACTTGGGTACTTTGTGGTCCTTACTGAACGTCCTTACTAGTGAGGACTGTGCAATTTAACACGTTCTGACCAGACACTAGTGTACTCTGGTCACTGGTTTTAACTTAATCCATGTTAAAACGTGAGACCTGAAAGAAGAAATGGTATTATTGTATTTATGTTCACTGGCTGTTCCCTTCATGCTTTCCTTTTCATAAAGCTTTAGGACATTCCCTTAGAGCAACTAACCGGGACAATTGCATTATCTATAATCATTAGTTTCTCCCTGATTCACTGGTTATAATTGACATCACTACATTTAGTTAAATTAAATTTGAAGAAAAAGTAATGATTCAAAATAGCCATTTAAGTGAACCAGCCAGAATGAATAGTGATTAGTAATGAAAGAAGATAATGATACGCACTGTGATAATTGTTGCAATGCTTTCCTATCAAATGATCCTTTAAATCTCTTTTTTTGCTAATTGGTAGGATCCTTCTGTAAGTATTTTTAGAATTAAGTGTTTATTTTAAAACTAGTTGAGTCAAATTGGTTGTGACATTCAGTTTTTATTGGTCCTGACAATGAATGGAGACAAAACGGATTAAAGAACTGTATTTCTAAAGGATCTAGCCCCTTAGCCCACCCCTATCAGTTTCTACTCCCTCCCTGATCACTATCTAAATGTCTCCTGGTGGGTTTGGCATTGGCTCACAGCAAAATTTGCCACAATTGATCCATCCTACCT
>CAUYSK010110333.1:0-32230 GCA_963575035.1 Avahi laniger
AAATAATTTAAATTCTTACAAAGAGGAATTAAATTAAATAAACATACAAAAGGGGAAAGTTAACTTCTAATAATTTGTCTTGTTTCTTCCATTAAAACAAATATGCTGATAACAAATAATTAAAATCATATACGGGGGGGGGCAAAGACAACATACGTAACCTAAACATTTGTACTCCAATAATATGCTGAAAAAAAAAAAGAAACTAATACAGCAAATAACAAAAACAACTAAAAGTTTAAAAATTTGCTAAAGAAAGGAAAAATTCCAATAAAATGTCCCCACAGCTATTGCAAATATCACAAAATAATTCTAACTGTATTCAGTAGTAATTGTAATGAATAGTAATTAAAATGTGGTTACTTTTTCTTTAATCCAATCTTATTTTTTTCAAATTTCCCAAGACAAATCATAACAAATAAGTAAAAGTTTTTGTGAAGGATATGGTTACCACTGATATGTTCACTATATCGAGGTTCCCGAATTGCCATTTTGTGATAGATTAAACAGAAAAACTACAATGATCTTTTCTTTCAGATGGTACTTTTTTCACCCCTGGTTCTACAGCCCCTACTTCTATAATATCACTTTGCCCTGACTAATGCATTGCTAACTAGGTTGTTGCTGGGGAGAACTGTAGCATTGTACTGGAATGAAACAGCCATGCCTAGAATCAAAATGCTGCAATCAGTATCGTGGAGTTCTGAAGAAAGAAAGAAATTGACTCCAGTTTCAACACAGTAGTGGCTGCTTTTATGTGTTCATTGGAAAAGTGAGGACTTTACTGTTAAGAGTGACCACAGCCTAGCTTTATATTACTCCTATTATACAAGGAGAAAATAAAAATAATATTTTTACACAGGAACAAAGGACAAATTCAGATTTAACACTTATAGTTATAAACCACATATCCAATCCTAAGAAAAAATATTAGGAGAGAAATTATAAAGAAGAATATTCCAGCAAAATAGAGATTATTTCTAAAATCTGGCCTAAAGATTTAATTATATATATACATACAAGTGCATGAATTGACTAACAAGCATTCAGTATTCCCAGGTGAGATAAAACCATAGGAAATAGAATGTGATTCCTTTTCATTTGCACTGAAATTAGACAAGCCTAAAGAGGTATGAATTTATCTATTCTAGTTTACTTGATGTATACCTCAGAAGGCTCTTTGCTCATCTTTGAAATAAGCCACATAGTGTATACCAAGGGATTAAATACTTCACAGATATATTAATAGGACTTTCTTTTAAAAATGAACTGAGGTCTTTGAATAAGTAATACATTCAGAGCAAATATCATATATGATTTCAAAATTATTGGGAAGTGGTCCAGAGTAACAAAGCATAGCAAAAAGAATTATGGTTGACCTCAGTACGCTTTTTAGAAGAATGAACTATGACAACATTTGGAGACCTCATAGTACTTCGTGTGTTTATATTTATCTTTTCTAACTCTTATATATCTTTAAGAAACTAATAGCATTATGCCACCACTGTAAGAAAAATCCAGCTTCTCATTAAAACATATGGTTCAGTGTCTGAAGTTATTGATTCAAAAATCCAATTGTGATATCCCTTTATAATGTTTACCAGCCTCTGGAACAAATAATGGAGTAAGCTTGGGACATAAATTGACCCTCCTAATCCTCGCATTGAGAGAATCAGAGTGTAATAAAATAACCTCCCTGTCATTTGTGGTTCCCAACTCAAGGCTGGTAAAGACAGAAATGCTTCTTAAACCATCAGAGGTGCCATTATTAAAGCAATATAGCTAAACACACCAAAACAGTTCCTCAAAAGAGTACTATATAAAAATTGAAATTCATTATCAGAACTGGGATTAAGGTGAGATATTGCTAGAAAACATTCCTTTAATAATGGTTCCAGGGGAGAGTCACCTATTCAATGAAGAATAAGAAATTATGTCTCCAAAATAACCTTAAGGTTCAAAGCTTCCCATCCCTGTTTGCTAGTCAGTTAATCAATAAATCAACATTCTAGTGTGTGTGTGTGTGTGTATATATATATATATATTTTTTTTTTTTTTTGAGACAGTTTCACTCTGTTGCCTGGATGAGTGCCATGGCCTCAGCCCAGCTCACAGCAACCTCAAACTCCTGGGCTCATGCGATCCTTCTGCCTCAGCAACCCGAGTAGCTGAGACTATTGACATGAACCACCATGTCCAGCTAACTTTTTTTTCTACTTTTAATACAGATAGGGTCTCACTCTTGCTCAGGCTGGTTCTGAACTCCTGAGGTCAAGCTATCCTCCCACCTTGGCCTCCTAGACTGCTAGGATTACAGGCATGAGCCACCACACTCGGCCCAGTTTTCATATTAAATCATTTGTACTATAAGGATTGTAAAAAACATATGTACATATAAAATGCAAGAATTTATATAATTATGTGATACTAACAAGCCAATTCAAACTCCTGAGTGTAAAAGAATTCCTTCTAACCATGGATATGATATAGAAAAAGTATACAAATGGTGGGAAACAAAATATTTCTTTCTACTCATGTCCTTATCCATACAAATCAGTAGGAATTAAGTGACTGCAGTGAAAAAAGTGAATCACATCGAAAATAACCCCTTGAAGCTAAGGCAAATTAGGTTTTCCCTCCAGCAGATTATGTGTGCTTGAGTACAGGATCAGTCCTAAAGTGACAATGCAAAGCTTGAGATATTTTCGTGACACATAAAGCGCATAGTAATCAATAAATATATTATTAATCTATTATATTTGAACAAATATACATTCATATTTACTTAAGTAACAAGATTAAAAACTAAGAAGGAAGGAAAAAAGGAAGTAAAAAAAGGAGAAAACATTTACTAAATTTTGAGTATGTGCCATACTAACAATTTGCTATGGTCTTAGGATATTTAATCCAAATCTATAGGAGAAGGAACATGGGAAAAATAAACATCTACCGTCTTACTATGTGCCAGGCATATTGATAGATAGGCTAGTATATATCGCTCTCTAAATATAGACTATGTACTATATACAAGTATTTATAAGTCAATTTATTCAATCTTCCTGAAATCCCCATTAGTTTAGTATTAATATTACCATTTTATCTATGGGTCAGAGAAGTATTTGTTCCCCAAAGATAGCAATAATGATAACATAGAAGCAGAAAAATCAAATGATATACCACACCAGGAGAAATAATAAAACCCATGTACTTTATAAGCATGCCATAACCCACAAAAATAACTAATAGGTGATGTTTTGGGAGAGGACAATCCATCAGGAGTACACTAGATTAATAGTGCCTGTTATCTTCTGACTATCTCCATCAATATGTTCTTGAATAATATTCCTATCTCAGTTTTGCATCAGGAATTGGGGATAAAGGGTTCCCATTTGTCATCTTTCAGTTATTACTTCTTTGCCAAAGACCAACAGCACTGGTTTGTCAAAAAAGGAAAAGCTACACATATTCACTAAGTACTGAACAGATGCAAGACTAGGGACTTTTAAAAGACTTTTTCTGTAATTACTCCTATGTATCCATGTCACTGTCCCAATCTATAAAGCTCTTCTCCTTCTCTATTCCATTAAAGAAAAGCAGAGGATGGTCAATTATGTGTTTAACCTGCTTTCTACCTCTCAGATTACATTTATCATGTATAGTAACTCAACCTTAGAAGGTCCATCCTGCATAAAGAGTAAGGTTGGGAAAACAAAACCCTCCCCTTCAAGCTCTGTCAGCAATCCCACCCTTGTGAGTACTGACATAGCAGGTATTGTAAACTCAGTACACTACCTTAACACCAGCAGCTTGGGGAGTCAGAAGTCATTGTGCTCTGGTAAGTTTATCTTTGTTAGCTGACACGTAATCTACTGTAAACCTTGGGTTCTCAGGAGTTCTAATCTATGAATTCTATACTGTAGTTCTAGAGAAAAAATTATTTAATATAGACAACATGGATTGTGTATTGATAAATGAGGTAGCTAAAAAGATTAAATAAAAACTTGACACCATCAAATTTATCCATGTGACTAAAAACTATAGGCACCCATATAAGAAGTTGGTCATCTATACTTCCCAGTAGAAGAAACAAGGTGGTTCTTTAAAAAAAAAAAATACTTTCATATATTAGTGAGGTTCTGTGGAATTAAACTGACATGCAGAAATAACTTTATGTGTAAAGAAGCTCTTCAATATTCAATGAGTAGTAATTTTTGCTTGAAAATATTTAAAAGTCACTATACTGGCCCATGTTCTCATTCCAAATGATATGCCCTCACCTTGGGTTTTGTTTTGTTTTTTTTTTTCCCTGATGTAATTTGCATGGTAGAGCTTCTTCCGGGGGAAATAACGGCAAAGTTTCTAAGCAAGGACTGAACCATGCTTTATTCACACACCATTTATTAAAATCTACTACGTGCCAGACAAAATATTAGCTACTAGAGATTCAACATCGATGGTGATAGACAAATCCTCCAATATCATACAACTTATAGTGAAGGGACAGATACCAATAAATGAATCGGGCAATTGTAAATCAGGGTAATAAAAGTATGATAGGCATAGGACAGCTTACACATATCTAGGGGGTATGGTGTTATTTTAAAGCAGCCCAGCAAGTCTTCTAACTCACAACTAAGACAGCATTTACACAATCTCTCCCCCAATTAGAAGGCAGAGAAATGTTGGGAGTAGACTAGGGATGACACGAAGATGACAATAGGCTGAAGAATTTTATTAGCAGAGTGCTGGGTAACTAGGAGAAAGTTCTGAAGAAGGAAAAAAGAGGAGCTGGCTTCAGAAAGAAAAATAGGAGGGTGTGTAAAAACCAAACTTAACTTCTTACTCAACATGGTAGAAACTAGTATCTCAGGAAAAAAAATGCTATGTCAAATTTAAAACACCAGAACTAATTTATAAGGGTACAAAAGTTGGTTTTCCATATTTCAATCCAGTCTCCCTCTGTAGCACAGCCCCATCTCACATCTGATCCCTAGTCCTCCATAGCTAGGAATACGAGAAGAAGTGGGACATAAAATAGAAAAGGAAATGCACATAGGCACACTTCATACTTACCCTCTTGGATCTTCCCTAAAATCTGAAACCATCCACCCGCCCACGCTCAACACCCTCACAGGCATACACTCAGATATACACCCTTTATCTTCAGAGTTATTAAAATCCACTATTTGTTAGATATCCTAATTTAGTATTTTAAAAATACATGAAATTAGAAGAGGGTCAAAATGTCACTCTAGTTGTCTACTTTCTCCCCAAAGTTCAAATAAATGAAAGGGATCCTAGGTATTCTGAGTAGTTTTGTATATAAAAACCCAAATGTAATGTAAAATTGTGGCCTATGTCTTTGAATTTAAGCCTGACCTAGTTCTATTTCCACTGTCAATTGTATTTCTCTTTCAGAAATTTCACAAATATGTTACATAGAGTTTAATAAATATGTAAGTATAAAAATAGATATGAGAAAACCAGTACTGTGTTTCATTTCTTTTGAATTATATTTCGTATAATACCAGACATACTTCTAACCACCTGGATTTTATAAATATCATTTTCTTCAGATAATATAAAAAAAAATTGTGTCTGTTATGTTTCCAGTTGGGACCTTGAACTCAAGACAACTAAATACAGAAAAGAGTATTTATAGAAGTACTAACCCACATAAATAAGAGATCCATTCTGCATTTTCCATAGCCTTTCACCGTTATACTCCCTTAAAAAGAAAAGTTTTATTAAGATCATCTAATATAAGGGAGTCTAGTATGATTAGAGTAATAAGTGTATTATATCAGAAGATTTTAAAGCTTAATTTTGAAGATGCATTTTTAAAGCATTAGCTTATCTCTTCTATGATAGAAAACATAAACATTTGGAGATAGTATTGCTATTAAATTTTCCCAAGAGTGTTTTGGGGAAATGTGGCACAAAGATTATTAAAATATTAACAATTATTAATATTTTTCAATTCTTGATTATTTTGTTTAAAAACTTTTGAGGATTTTCTCCTGAAACCAAGGAGAAAATTCTAAACAAAAAATAAATTGGATAGAGCACATCCATCTTCCTATTCAAGATACTGTTGTTTGAGTATATCCAGAAAGACTTTTTTAATGTCCTGATGCTAGCTATTCATTTGGTGGAAAAGATTCCTCCTCACCATGGCAGATGTTATCTGTTCCATTTCACTATGATATACATAATAGAACAGAATATACATAGAATAGAATAATAGAACAGAATAGAATATACATAATAGAAAAGAACCATGTAGGCTTTTAGACAAAATGTTTACTATTATAAATCAATGTAACAACAGAGTGATTTTATTTTATTGATAAGGGAATTCTGCCCCAGCACTAGGCTGTAGTACTCAAAGCAACTACTACTCAGTGTGAACACTCAAACACCAGGCAGAATAGGAACTTGGCACGAACAGTCATCTCATTCTGGAAAAATAATCACATTTTAGCTTCACTGAAGCCAGAAGATACAAAACACCAGAATATCTATGAGAGCAACAGCTCCTGATTTTGAAACTAAAATTAAAATCCTAAAATTATGAGGACATCATAAAATACTACTGATTACACATCTTTAAAGTACTTTTTAAGATAGAAGACCTTCTCATATATCTGGAATTTGATTATATTATTTATACCTAGTTTGTGGTATCAGAAAAATTATGCTAACTGACCTTGATGAATTATTGGTCATGAGGAAGGACCTAAATAAAATTATCAGACAAATTTTCAAGCCCATTGAATCTCTCCACTGCTCCAAAATGAGCACTGTAAAACAGCTATAGGCGCCTTTTCAGCAGTGACAGGTCTATCAATAAAGATTTTTGCTGTGTTGGGAAAAGCCAAACTTGTGGTCTTTAAATACTTTGGCTTCAGAAAGGAGTTTTTATATTAAACCTCTTTTAAAATTCTCTTTGACTTGAAATTCCAACTTTATCATCATGATGTCACATTACTCTTTTAAAATATATTATTTTAAAATAGGCAATAATTTTGATATTATTTTATCTTCATATACTTTATTGCAAAAGTAATATGTGTATATATAAAATGAAGATCCAGCAATCCCACTACTAGGTATTTACCCAAAGGAAAAAAAGCCATTTTATCAAAAAGACACCTTTACTCAAATGTTTATTGGAGCACAATTCACAATCGCAAAGATGTGGAATAAACCCAAGTGCCCAATTCATAAGTAGATTAATAAAATGTTGTATATGTATACCATGGAGTATTACTCAGCCATAAAAAATGATGAATCAATACCTTTTATAAAAACCTGGATGGAACAGGAGAACATTCTCCTATGTGAAATATTGCAAAAATGAAAAAATAAACATATACGTACTCACTATTAAATTGCAACTTTGATCAGCACTCCTGGGAACATATGAAAGTAAAACTCAATGGAAATCAAACAGGTAGAAGGGGTGAGGAGGGAAGAAGGGATGAGCGAGATCACACCTGACGGGTACAAACACTATCTGGGTGATGCACACACTTGTAAGTTTGACTCAAGCTGTAGAAAAGCAATACATGTAACCAAAACATCTGTATCCCCATAATATTCTGTAATTAAAAATAAAATCAAGAACATACAGAAAAGCTGTCTCACATTCTCCGTCCTCTAAACACACTCTTACAAAAGCCTGCCATTCTGTCTTCAACAAACTTTGTTGACTCCACTATTTTCACTCTTAATGCACACTAGAGCTGCCCACACTGTAAAAGTGGCATCAATGACCACCAATCTCAGAATGAAAGACATCTTTTCAGTGATCACCTTTTCATTGCCCAACACAGCCCCCAAATCTCCCAGTGACGTGACCAACAAATGTGACCACTCTCTAGTAAGTAGGTCAGTTCCTTATGTGTCAGCCTATTACATTTTTGACAAGCTCTAGAAGTAAGTAGATTTTTCCCTCTCTCATGTTAAACCCAAGATAGTTGTTTATTTCTAATCTTTACTAATTTTAGGAAGCAAAAAAGAGTAAGTTTAATCTATGTCCCATAGGGTAGCCCAGCAAGTTGTTGATTACGCTAGGCTGACCCTAAGTTATCTTTGCTTCACACTGAAGAAAATCATGTCCTGATAGCAATTCAGGTCACTCTTCTTTGGACATAATCCAAGTCATTAAATCTCTCTTAAAATACAGCATAAGAAATGGAATGCAATCCTCCAGGTGTGCTAATCTCTGCTCTCTTTATTTGGTTAGAGAGTAGTGTTAACCAAATTCCTAGACTATTTTCAAATGGAAGCAGAGCCAACTCTAGGCAAAGGTAATTATACCTGATGCCAAATTATGTCATTAACAGCGTCGTCAATATCATTATCACCAGCACTTAGTAAATGCTAAGCATTAGCAGATATATAAATTCATTTAACTTCTATGAGAAAGATTCTATCAGTAACCCTATTTTATATTATAGGTAAAAAAAAAAAAATAGGTTAAGGAAGTTTAAGGAACTTACCAAGATGTCGTTATTAAGCTTTTAGGGGCAGTAGTGAGAGGGATTTGGTTTCCATGTAAAACAAATTGACAGATTGTTAGCTTGCTAACATCTACTGTAAATCCTGGAATTGCTCATACGTACTATTATGATCTCTTAGACAAATGTCATTTAGCAGGTAGCAGGGGTGAGTCTTATGATAACTTCTTAGCATCAGTATTATCATAAGAGCAAGAAAGTTAGGAGTATGATAGCTAGAAATCATCTTTCATTGATTACATACTTTATGAAGTGAAGTCTGACATAAACTAAGAACTGGAATAGGGAAGTAGAACAATTCCTCCTCATCAACATCATGGTCATTAGAGAAACCAATAAAGTTACAAAGCTTTCAGTTGCAACCAGAAAGACAATACCTGCCACTAGAAAACAAAACTAGTGAAAAGTATTCCCAGTGACCACACATCCTGGTTATTTTATTGTTCAACTTATTAACAGCAGTCAAACACCACCATGAGTTTATAGAGTGTTGGGAGGTAGAATACAGATTAGAATAATCATGATTTGTATTTGTTTAGACACTTGGCTTCTAAACCTTTTTGTAAACTATGTCCCATATTAAAATAAATGTAGCACATTACAATACACACACATATTCCATGAAAATAAAATATTCTTACTCTGCACAATGTATGCTGTTTTTAGTTCCATTCTAGTTTTTGCTTATTTTTTATGCTCCCATGATCTAGTAATTGATTTCATTAAATACGAATGAGTCATGACCTCCAACTTGAAAACATTCAGCATCATCTACTGGTACAATCATGCTCAGAAATCGAAAGTCAAGGAATGACTGTGGGATTGCCATTGAGCTCCTCTTTTCTGTAGTGATTAATCCAAACTTTAATACTGTTTTTATTAACTCCCAGATAAATAATGGAAAATAGAAGAGAGGAAAAGATGGCAGCAGCAGTTGTAAAGAGGTGTGACGTGAAGTGGGAGAGGAAGGTGAACATGTTACATGCATGCTGAGGTTTAGAAAAGTTGAATAACTTGGCCAAGAGGAAGCTGTGTTGGGATTAGTACCATCAAATGTGTATAAGTCCAAGGTTTGTAATTTTTCCACGGGTTAGAGAATGGCCTACAGAAATCTGATTGATATCTCTAAAGCCCATCAGTCAAAATTACAATACTATAAGACTCTCAAAAGGTAGAAAAATCTTACAATTATTAAATCCAAAGATTTTCAGATAAACTCCTTACACATTTCTAAGCAAGTATCTCCATTGGTAGATTCTATGGTTTTCATCTGGAAATGTTCTTGAGCTCCATTTAAAGAATGGAGTAGAGTATTAGTTTCCCAGGACTGCCATAAGAAAGTACCACAAACTGGGTGACTTAAGAGAGAAATTCATTCTCTCACAGTTCTGAAGGCTAAAAGTTTGAAATCAAGGAGTCAGCAAGGCCATGCTCTGTCTCAAGACTCTAGGGAAGAATCTTTCCTTGCATCTTCCTAGCTTCTGGTGGTTACCAACAATCCTTGGCATCATTTCAATCTCTGCTTCCATCATCGCATGGTCTTCTTCCTTTGTCTTTTGGTCTTTGTGTTCAAATCTCCCTCTTTCCTCATAGAAAAGCATCAGTCATTGTACTAATTCCAGTATGACCTCATCTTAACTTGATTACATCTGCAAAGACCCTGTTTCAGAAATAAGTTCACATGCACAGGTATTGGGGGTTAGAACTTGAATGTCTTTTGAAGGAGCACAAATCAACCCATTACAAACAGACAGAAATGCATAAATTTGGATGTCAACTATACATAGTCTTTGTCAAGTTGGAATGTTGCAGAGGTATGATGGGTCGGTTCAATTTCTAGTGGAAATAGGGTTTGGTGGAACTATGACAAACTTCCTTCACCTCGGTTCTTTGGCAGCATTTACGCTGGTATGACAAAATATAAAATAATTTTCAAGAGGACTCATTCTATACCCAATTTACACTAATTAGCCTGCTGGAAGAGCCATTTAGATGTCTTATAAAAATGGTTTGAAATAAAGAATATTTTAATCAGTGTGTATTTTGTTGCTGATGATTCATTTTACCATTTCCTAATCATGGGGAAAAAAGAAGATGTTAAGCTAGAATCACAATTTTCTATCATGTAAAACAAAATTTATACAAAACACTGGCATATTGGTTTATATACTTAGGAAGATCAATTTTTTTTCCATTTCACACTTTCAGACCACAACACTCACAGTAAGAAAAGGCAAATGTAATCAAGCTTGATAAGCCAAGAAGCAGAGTAAATGAAAGGAAAAAAATAATTTGATTTGAAGGGTAAAGATATTAAATTACCACCTCAATATTCTGAATGATAAAAGCAGAGTCAGAAACAGTTTGGTTTCTTAAAACCAAGTTGTATTTCAACAGCTTTACGAAAGAAGAACAAAAATTAGTGTTGGTTTGTTGTGAAAACTTGAAGGAATTAAGAAAATATATTTTTAAAATCTCATTCAGTTAGAATACAGATAGATTCACTACACCTTTGTATAAACATACTTTAAAATACAAAACGGTATTCCATTAATTTTTTCAACATATTTACTGAATATGGATAATGTCATATTGTCTAGAGTAATCTTGATGCTTTTGTTCTACTGGAAGAAACAAGGTCCCTTTAGCTAAAGGTTTTCTGCTTTTGTCTCTTCAGCACTTGCACAACTAGGGTGACAGTCTCATAAAGAAAATAATCAAAGGCACTCACTTTGGCCAGTGACTTGGCGTCCCTCCAGCACTGACATTTCATGCCCTGCATTAACTCCAGGGGCCACAGGATCAAAGTTAGAAGGAAATAGTGTGCCATTCTATTTAGTTGTGGTAGCTACTTTTTATTACACAGGCGATATAATTCATTGTTTCTTATATAACTGGTTAACCCATTTTAAATTTTAATAGCCATCCGCAAACAAACAAATGGCATCACTTGTTCCAAGGTAGGTGTAACTTATAGATAAAACCCTGCAAAATGACTCTCAATAAATCAAAATAGTCCTATAAGAAAAGTGAAGACAAAGCTAGAAAAAGATTAGATATAAGGTTCTACCAATATATTCTCCTATTTTTTAAAAAATTCAGCTGAAGTCATATTTGGTTCTTATGAACAAAAAAGTATAGTTAGTTGTTTTGCCAAAAAAGAATCCCAGAAATTATTTGGTCATTTGCTTGGATTTTCCAGGCATCTGTGCATCTTCCAGTAATGTAACTTATTTATAAGACCCTGTAAGCCAACAGAGAATTGCCTCCAACTAGAAAGGAAAAATACTGAAAATTAGAGGGATTCAAAGAGCACAACTTCAAAGGGAAATACCATACTACTAAATGTTTTTTAATTTACATGATTTTTAAAATCATCTCCATTGATCTCTTTATTTAAAATTCTATTTGGATACTGTGAGAATAAACTAACAAACTAACAAAGGAATGTGATGTTCATCTGATATCTATTATTTCACCAATAGAATGGATAAGCATGGAATTTTTAACTTTGCCCTATTTACACTGTACAATGAGGAAAAATTTTGGAACTGAGCTAATAAAAGCACTAAATTAAGACACAATTTTAGTATTCTGGGAATCTCAGTGGCATTATTACCCAGAGGCAAAAATCCTAACTGATTCTATGAACAAGTAATGAGCTATAACAATGGCCAGAGATTGGACGAGGTTGATATTTCTTTGTTCAGTAAGTATTTACTAAGAAACTAAAATGTTAGAAGCTTCAGAGGATACAAAGATACAAAGATATGCACCTTCCCTGCAAGAATTTAGAGAATTATCTATGGTGGGGAAAACTATGAAGGAAGAAAGAGATTAAAAAAAATGCTATAGCAATTAAGTAGCTTCCAAATATATTTTGGGTAAATTTCAGATAGTAATAATTAGGCTAATCCTGATATGCAGGTTAATAATCTCCTCCATCTAGAAAGTTGTTCTTTTTGTAACAGAAGACACATAAAATAGTGCCTATTCATTTTATTAAAATAGCAATAAATCTCCATTTCCTCAAGTAGAAATAAAATACATTTTCCTCTGAATTAAAAATCCTATTTTGAGCTAGGAAAAGAGAACACCCATTAAAATGTATTTTGCCTGCTGGAAATTTGGTTCACCTCACAATTTCCTAGCAAAAGAGAAAAACTAGGATAATTCTTTCTCTGACAAGATTGCCTATGCTGGTGGCAAAGCTACTTCAAAAACTGAAACTCTAATTTTATTTCTACAGTTACTTCCTAGCCTTTTATTGTCTCACCTTCTAAACCACAGTTACAATTCAATTTCCTACTCACATTATTTTGTTGGAGCTCAATGAATAGGAGTGAAAAAAATAGCAGACAAGAAAGAAAAAAGATACAGAAAAAACCAACGAACCAACCAAAAAAAAAAAGTAAAATGAGACTAAAAGTCAAGGTAAGAAAAAAGGGACAGAAAAAAGAGTTGAAAAGAGAGATTGAGATTCAGGGAGATTAGAGAAGACAAAGCCGCCTTTCCCCTTGAAGTGTTAGCTTATTTGCCCTCATTCGGTGTTGGCTTATGTCTATGATCACCTGCTCTCTACTGCCCTGTAAAAAACTGGTTGGCAAGGGCAGATATGACCTGAAGTAGCAGCGACCTGGCTAATATGAACCTTTTGGACAAGATCATGTATTCCTGAGCCCAGGTGTGTCACAACTAGATATTTTTTGCTTGTATATCCAACCTCCAGGGTTATGAAACCCAAATGAATTTCAAAGTAGCTGGGTGCCTTTCAACACACTATACTTCATTTAGTATTATATTTGTTGCTGAGCAAACAATAACAATTTGGAACAAAAGTTGTGAGAAAGCTAAGAAATATAATTGGGCAGGGATAAATAAACTAACAGGTCCAAGCCATTTTGGCCAGATGGCGTTTTGCAATTTTGGAAATATCTGAACTTCTCACAAATGTCACAGGGTGTGAGAATTGAAAACATTTCCATCTGCTCAAACTAAAGGAACTATTGCTCCTCATTCATGCAAATGATAATCCCATGCTGTTCTCCAAGTTATTAAGACTGGCCGCTTGAGAAGAAAAATTGTCTATTCTTCCCCTGAAAGGGTAATTCTAAAGCCACTTAGATAAATGGCTGAGTGACAAAGCAAATAAAAAATTAATAGCTCTTAGAGAATTGCTGGAAATAGTCTCTTCTTGACTACTTTGCTTATGATAGACGAAAATATCTATGAAACATAGTACAGAACTTGGGTGATAAAATAATGAGAGAATCAAGGAATAATATGTCTTTTTATAATTGAAAAATGTGTGGCTACTCGGTGGCAGAGTCAGGACTATGGCTGAGATCTTCTAATTTCAACGGTCTCTATGCTGTGCATTAGTGTCTGTATGTTCTGGTGTGGTTGAGAAATGAAGAAAAGTAAAAGAGAGATAAGTAACATTAACTTCGCTATTTTTTTTTTCTGGTATTACCACATTCCATACCTGTACTACTAATATTTAATTTTAAAGTCTTAGATATAATTTACTTGCTTAGAAATAATACTATAAAGAATTAGAATTTAGTTCCCTTATATCCCTTCACATTTTCTCTCCCCAATCTTTCCTTAAAATGTAAGTTCAAAAATTTTTACTAACATTTATACATACATTTTTATGAATATTAGAGCTGAGCCACATAGTATACTATGATTACATTCTTTTTTTTTGTATAATTTTGTATTCTCTACAGATAACCACTGCCTTGTATCTATCTTTTCTTCACTTATCTATGTACCTACAACAATTTATTCTCAAATTCTCCACAGATCTGTAAATCTGCACACATTTCTTTGTCCACTATAGTATCCTTCCCATTGTCTTTGTCATTATGGGTTTATGGGTGTTTTTTTTTTTTTTTATTCCTTATTGGCGTTTTAGTGACATTTCAAAGAGAGCCGATAAACATATGTGTTCAATCCACCATACTGGAATAGTAGCTAGAGAACAATTTTTACTACCTATATGCAATATAGAAACATTAACAGATCTTAAATGCTAAATGTCATGAAATGGAATATCATCACAGTGAACAGATGTGGAAGAATTTATCAATTACATGTGAGTTTTGATTGTTGAGGAAAATTACAGATCAAAAAATAAGCCATCATTTTCATATTCACTTTTTCAAGTAAAGGGTTTAGATTTACTAGAAGTCTCATTATCTCCAAATTCTATAATTTTAATATACACATAACTTGGCTGAGGAGCTTGTTAAACTACAGATAATGATTAAGTCATTTCTAACAAGCACCTACATGATACTGATGATTTGGGTCTAAGAATTATAGTTCAAGTAGCAAGGCTTTAGAGTACATTAGCCTTGCTATAAAAAGTGTACAAACTGGGGGAGACCTACTCAAACTTGGCAAATCACCTTAGGATATTTCTTAAGTTTTACAGTCCATAATGTGAACACAAGTTCCTCATCAGAGAGAGCAAAATACCACCCAAAAGGAGAGAAACAAGCATCACAAGTCAATGCTCTACCAACAATTCATAGACTACTTGACTCACAATTGACCGGCGTCACTATACTAAATTAGATGTCAACAAAAAGGTCACACAGAGTACTGGGGAGCTTCAATGCAACTATATTCCAATGTTTCTATTCTGATACTAATTCCACCTGGTATTTTACATATATTTCAATTCTGATGTCAACTACACAGAGTTAAGGGCAGACTGCACAAGTTAAGGACTGAGTCTTTCACTTCAGAAGTCAGCCTCAAATGAGGTCCTGAAGCCACCAGAATTTCTGATCAAATGTTTACAAATTTGGGGGCTTCCAAGACCATTCTTGAGTTTAATAACTCAATACAATGATTCACAGAACTCAGAAAAGTGCTATAATTAAGACTACGATTTTATTATAAAGAATACAAACTAGATCAACCAAATAAAAAGACACATAGGATGAGATCTTGGAGGGTCCCAAATACAGAGCTTCTAAGCCCTCTCCTCATAAATAAAGACATGGCCTCCTCCAAGCACATCAATGTGTTCCCCATCCAGGATGCTCCACTGAACTTCAGTGTCGAGAGTTTTTATTGGAGTTTTGGTTACATGATAGAACTCAATGTCCAGCCCACTATTCTTTTCTTAGCGGTCAAGAGATTGGGCTGATATCATGTGGCTCAAAGCCCCAAAACTCTAGTCACAAGATTGTTCTTTCCAACAGGACCAGCCCTTATCCTAATGCCACCATGAGTCACTTTGTTAACATAATCTCAGGTGTGAACCAAGAGGTTCATGAGTAACAAAGACACTGCTGACTGTGCCAGGAACCCAGGAAAAAGATTAGATGAAATGTTTATTACACAGCAGTTCCCATCTATTCTATTTGATGAATTTCATTGGTTTTTCTTATACTTTAATAGAAAAAAAAAATCCTTACTAAGAATACATTCAGACAGGTAGAGGTCACCAAAGACAAGTAGTAAAACTTAAAACTTGTCTGGTTCTTAAGAAAATTGACAAAATATATGTGACAAATTACTGTATCTTGCTGGGGTTTAGTTTATTCTCCTGTATTAGTAAGAGATTGGATTGGATGATCTCCTTAGTACTTTCTGGCTCTAACATCCTATAATTCTACAAGTTCAGAAAATCTGTATTAATCATTTCGTCAATTATAGAGTGATTTTGTCAGTTGCAAAAATTATCACCTCTTGATTGGTAAAAATGAGGACCATAACAAGCATCCTTGTGGTAATTGCAGGAATGTGATAATCCAACAACTGTTAAATGATTTCTTTTGAATAACGGTTATGGTATCAGCTTGTCCTTAGGTGCATATTTTGCTAAACTCTTTTCCCTAAATTCTCTTTTTCACTGATTTTAAAAACTAAAATATTTTGGGACTTTTTGATAAAAGCAATTCTCACTAGAGTTATGTGGTATCTCATTGTGATTTTGATTTGCATTTCCCTGATGATTAGAGATGTTGAGCATTGTTTCATAATTTTTTGGTCATTATCCTAATCTGCTTCTGAAAAGTTTCTGTTAATATCCTTTGCCCACTTATTAATGGGGTTGTTTGATTTTTTTTCTTGTTGATTTTCCTGAGTTCTTTATAGATTCTAATTATTAGCCCTTTATTATATACAGCATATGAATATTTTCTCCCATTCTGTAGGTTGTCTGTTTCACTCTAGTGATAGTTTCCTTGGCTGTGCAGAAGCTTTTTAATTTGATCAGGTCCCATTTATCTATTTTTGTTGTTGCTGTGACTACTGATGCAAAGGCAATATATGTAACTAAATATATATAAATACATGTATAATATATACAAATATATGTAAATATTACAGGCGTTTGTACCCCTGTAACATTCTGAAATTTAAAAAAATATTAAATCAATCTATTAAGTAATTGTGCAAGTTTTTAGAATGTATTTATCACTTTCTAGGACTTTCCTGCAGAAATTATGAATTTGGAGTTAAATTTAGATTCCATACTCATCTATGTCAAGGAAGGCAAGACGATATGAGAATATTTAATCCATCATAAATTAAGGACATAAAATAGGACAGAGCCCTCTAAACCTAATCATCACTTATCCTTCATCTGTCTTTCTCATTCCAGCTCTACTAATTATTTGAACAAATAGTTTGTTACTTGAAATAATAAACTCATGTATTATCTGTACTATCAGAAGCATGACAAAGCTGTCTGCCTAATTCCCCACAAATGGGATCATTTCATACATACATGTTGAAGAAATCAGAAAAGGAGCAACAAGCAGTTTTGATATTTTTCTTTCCTGAATAGGACAAGCAGATTACTACAATTAACATCTATTGTGAATTTACAGCAATTTAGTTAGAAAATAATTCATGTTACACAGAGGTTTCCAACATCATTAACAGAGACTGAGAAAGTGGGCCAGTAAGCATAAGAGCATAAATCATAGAGGTCGTGTGTGTTAATGAGAAAAAGAGCATTTATTAGCTTGCAATTTAAATATAAAGCACTTCTCCCTCAATGTCTTAAAATGGAGCAATATCCTATACCTGAGGACAGGAGAAGGCAGTGCTCTCAATTATATGAGCAACTCTCCTGGCCCCAAAACTTCTATTGTTCTCATTGAAATTCATCATTCTGATTTTATTTTTAGATTGTGGTATCTTTTATGTTATGGACAGAAAGCTTGTGAACATAATCTATCTGGTATTATTGCCTACCCTGGAGATTTGTGTACTTTTTTCATAACTTTAAGAGACATATGTATTCACTTTTATGCAATAGCCAAAATGGCATTATTATTTCCTAACTTTTGTGTGAGCTCCAATCAACGTTTTATATTTGTATGTTTGTTCTGAGATCAAAAAAAGATAAAAATGTTTGAAAACATAAGGGAAAAGATCAGCATGTCATTAAAAAGTCAAAGATACCCATCATGGGAAACTGCTATCTTATTATGCAAATAAAGAGGAAACAAAAGCATTTATTTCAAAAAGATGTGACATATTATATAATTATGATACCATATAACTACTAAGAAATAACTTACTTTTCTGATATGCGTTTCAGGAAACCAATCCCCATACCTCCCAACCCTGCACTAGGCTAAACAAGTGGGGTAAACACTCCTGGCACCAGGCCTTGCAGCATTGACTACCGGGACATAAATTCCGGGAATTTTTGGATGGATTTCCATGACAACATGAGTTATTCTAAAAGTACTGAGATGTTCCCTGTGGAAGGCTAACAATTTTGGGATTTTTTTAAAAGAATAAAAATGCTCTATCCACATACATTTTTCTTTAAAACACCACCACCATGGGTCATTTTATAAATATTTATTTATTAGCAATTTATTTTCTTTTTCTTACAAATTTCCTGTTTCACTTATTTGAAATGAAAGTGTTCTTTACAGACACTACTTACTGATGCCAACAGATGGAATAATGATGATAACAATAATGAAGATGGCTCTTACTGTGGAAGGTCACAGAAAGTAAATTTAAACCAGAGCCAGTGACTGATCCTTTCATCAGGGCCATATGAGTCTCAGGACATCGACTGTGCTGTCCACTGTGGGAAAATGCATTCTCATTTTAAATGATAACCATAGTCATCTCTTTGTGCCTTAGAGCAAAGCCAACCCAGACACTGTATGTTCAAAGCTACCCATGACACAAATCAATGATTTACCCAAGGCTTTAAAACAGTTGTTTTTAAAAAAAAAAAAAAAATCATTTCTCATCCTGCCCTGGTTTGAAAAACTTTAAAATATGTATTATTTCCATTTTAGTGTCATAGCTAATACATTGCAACTTTGTCAAATGGTAAGATTTAGTTTCTGGACTAATAAAATATCCATATTATGATTTTACTTGAAAGGTAATCTCACCATGTTATTGATGAAATCTACTACATTTACTAGAGAAAAGCAGTCAAAACAAGGAGCACAAACATTTCTCTATGCTTCCCCATTACTTGACATTAGTGACGTAATGTGCAAAATCCCTCTGAATAACTATTTATTCCTTTTTCTATTAATACAATACTTCTAAGGAAGTACACAATACAGTCATATTCAGTTAAAATTTCAAGTCAGCCATTATCTATTTGTTGCCTATTTGCCACCCATAATAGTAAGTTCCAGGGACACAGGAGTAAACAAGACAAATCTTGTGGATCTTAGAGTTGATAAGTCATATAAGTCGGGAGTCAGACATCCTTGAAGAGTTTGTTAAGGGACAACTCGTACCTTCCGTAGAGAAGTTGATCATAACGCTGATTGGTAGAGGAGCTCTTATACAACTTGCCCACCCTGCAGAGCTCCAGGATCACCCTTTCCCTTATACTCCCATAGTTTTTACTTCTTTTTCTCCTTTCTTACTATCCAAAACACACACTGCTACTTGTTTGAGTGTTGCTGAGGTAAAATATATTAAACCCACGGAGGAAGGACATTCTGGGGGACTGGCCGTATGAAGATACAGCAGACAACAAAGACACGATTGAATGGGATACTAAGAAAGAAAATATTAAAAATACAGTCACCATATGACCCAGCAGTCCCATTCCTAGGTATAAGCCTAAGAGAAATGAAAGCACATGTCTATGCAAGAACCTCTACACCAGCGTTCATGGCAGCTGTTTTCACAACAGGCCTCCACCAGCGGATGAATGGATAAATAAACGAAGAACTCTATACAATGAAATTTTATTTGGCAATAAAAAGAAATTTAGTTCTGACACATGCTGTAACATTGAGGAACCTGGAAAATACTATGCTGAGTGAAAGAAGCCAGTCACAATAGGCTAAATATTGTATGATTCTATTTATATGAAATAGCAAAAATAGGCCAATCCATACAAACAAAGTAAAAATAGGTAAATGCTCACTAGGGCTGGGGTAGAGGAAGGAATAGGGAATGCTAGGGGGCATGGGGTTTCTTTCTGGGGGGATGAAAAATATTCTGAAATCCCAATAATGGTGGTAACTGTAGAACTCTATGAATATACTAAAATCTACTGAATTATATATATTAAAAGTGAACTTTATAGTATATGAGTTCTCTCTCAATAAAGTTGTTTTAAAAAATGTTTCGGTAGATGACAGTTTTCAGCTGGGGCAAAAATACTACTAAGATGACATGTTAACATGAAACAACTGCAAAAGTTTCTGTTTGTTTGCCTTTATGGTGGTGACTTAGCAGATTTATTTGTGCCCATCTTTATTCATTCTAAAATTACTTCCGGGAGTATGACCTCACAATTTCAAGAAGTGTATGTCACGCGTGTATATATGTATTTGTGTGTGTGAGAGAGAGTATACAGAGTGCTATTTATTAAAAAATGCTTATTTATTATCAAATGCTTAGACTTATTTAATAAACACTTAAATAGTTGATCTAAGTGCTCCACATTGCAGAACTCATTGAATTCTCAAAACTACTCTATGAGGTTGGTACTATTATTAATCCAAGAGAAAAAAACTAAAACGTAGATAAAGAGGCCAAGGTCACAGATGTAGCAAGTTAAATTTGAATCTAGACAGACTGGCTCCAGAGCCTGTGCTTTTAACCACATGCTATGCTGCTGTGCTAACAAAAATTTTTAAAGAGCACTCTGAAAGTAACACAGTAAGTATCTATCTTGAAGACATCGGAAGTAGTTACCACAAGGAGGAGAGGAAAAAAAATCAAAACAGAAACAAAACAATTTCCTAATATTCTGAAAATAAGTTCTTACATCATGGGATGTAATTCTAGTTATATCATCATGTTGGAAGTCAGCTTAGGAAAATGAAGGTACGCTCCAAAGTGCTACTAAATGACCCAAAGTGGTTGTAGTAATGAAATACACTGATATTGAAAATGCATGTAAAAACCCAGATTTTTCATTGAAGTGGAAGAGCAGAAAAAGCAATGCAGTGAACCTTAGACAACATGGGGCTCAGGGGGACCTACCCCAGTGCAGTCAAAAATTCAGATGTAACTTTTAACTCCCCCAAAACTTAACTATCAACAGCCTACTGTGGACTGGAAGCCTTGCCAATAACATAAAGAGTTGATTAACACAAATATATTAATAGAGCAGTATCTATAATATTTATGCATTCATGACATAACTTTATCTTAAATTTTTTTGATATTTCTAGGCTATGTGGTTCATCTGCAAATTTTTTTAAATTGCTACAAATCTCCCCAAAATTTTCTAATACATTTATTGAAAAAGAAATTCATGCAATTCAAACCCGTATTGTTCAAGGCTCAAATATATATTTAATATATGTGATTTTAAATAATTATAACAAAATAAAATATGTTAAATAGATACTAAAATTATCAACAATTATGTCTATGAAAAAACAGGGATCATCTTTTGTTCAAAATTACTTTTCTTTTGGGAATATATGACATATACAACTACTCAATTTTCTATTAAAAGTATCTAAAAAATAACTCCTAGCTATTCTTACACCTCATGAATTAATACATTTGCTGTTCACCAGTAAATCTGAATTATATCAGAAAGTCAAACCTTAGCAGACTTCCATTTTACTTTTTATTTTTGTACTACTTTGTTTTTGTTGACTTTGTCATACCTGTATTAACCATGCAGTGAGCTGTAAGAAAACCTAAAATCTCAACCATGACATGAAAACCAAAAAGAATACAATGAACTCGTTGCAGGTTTAATAGTGTATTGTAATGTGATATAGGGGTTGATATAACCCCACCAAAGATACATGCTTTCTCTTTTGAATTTTCAAATAAACCCTCTCATCATATGTTCAAATAATTCCTTATTTCCCCACTATCTCCAAGATTCACGGTACTCTCAGCCCCAGGCTGTCAGTCAAGGGGGACCTTGTTCTGCCTCCCTGACCATGCTGATCTGTCTCCACCACAAATGAACTTCCTGGTAATAAAGAGCACATTACCTGCTATTACCTTTAAGACCATTTAATAACCACTCATCTTGACAGTACGAACTTGGACCAAACTGAGTCCCCAGGACTGAGTCTGAAAGACATTTGCTTTAATTGGCTGTGCCACTGAGCTGGTTTTGCATTTCAAACACGAAACAAAGCCAACTAAGGAGAAGCGAGGCTGAGAAATTTTCTGTGCTGTGTTTTTCCACTGAGCACTCGAAATACTCATTTGTAAGTAATTTTGCACTCTTAAAATAAAAACAATACCCACATAAATATGTATGTGTGTCTATAGATATACATATGTGTATATCCATTTTATTGCTATTCTTTTCTCAGAGAAATAATCATATTCCTTTAAATCACTCCACTAATCTTTTTCGAGCTTAATTTTCTCTTTGGTCTCCTAGCATATTACTTCAGGTTACCTGCTCATCTGCATGGCTTCCATATGACCAACTGTGCCATTTCATTAGCTACAGTCCATTCCTGATGCCTGAAGAGATTACAAGCACTGATGGGTTTTACTCCTTAGGAAAAGCTGTTTCCCACCAGAGAGCTGCTGCCTGCCTGTGTTAGGGTCAAGATGTTACAGAGAAAATTGTCCCAGGGATTCTGGAGCTAGGTGGCAGGTGTGGCTCCTGTGTAACAGGGAACTATTATAAGCACTTGAATATAGATACTGAATTTTACTGATCTGTATAATACTAGCCACCTACCCGAGGATGTGAACATACAGAAGCTTCAGTCATCATTTACTGAACTTAAACAGTAATTGAGAAAGAGAAGGCCCTCAGTTCTACTGATACTCAGTTGGATATCCAGTTAATTTTTCAGTCTTATTTCCCTATTTTTAAAATGCATAGAAAAGATCTAATGACCAGCTTACATGAAACATAGGGCACAGAGAAATAGATTCAATCACATTGTAGAAATTTAATCAGCAAAATCCAACATGCGGGAAACACTCTCTACTATACAACTAACCTGATTTATGTAACAAATAATTATAAGAAGATGGGGGAGAGGGAGGGGAAAAAACAGCGAGAGAGAGACTGATTGATTTATGGACTTTAGAATATATTTAAAAGACATAATTAAAATATAAAATGAGGACCTGATTTGAACAAACCAAATGTAAATAAATATAACATTTATGAGGCAATCATGAAAATTTGAACACAATAATTGATATTAAGAAATTATTGGGCAGGTGCTGGTGGCCCACACCTGTAATCCCAAGCACTTTGAGACAACAAAGCAGGAGAACTGTTTGAGGCCAGGAGTTTGAGACCAGCCTGGGTAAAATACCTGTGATCACACCACTGCACTCCAGCCTGGGTGACAGAGTGAGACTGTCTCACAAGAAACCAAAAAAATCCACAAGATTATTGTCAAAGTTTTAGCTGTGACAATGGTGTGACAACAATGTTTTCAAGACCTTATCTTTTCTAGACATTGATGGAAATATTTACAGATAAAATACTATCATGTCTAGGATTTGCTTTAAAATAATCTTGGAAGAAAGAAAGTAGGTGGGGTTATTGAAGCTTGGGGATATGTACATGGTGTTTTATTAGACTCTTCACTATAATTTAGTGTATGTTTGAAATTTTAACATGTAATAGTTTTTGCCATGCAATTAATTATAATTAAAAGTTTTTAAATGCTTCAAGGCTAAACATTTTTCCTCTTTTTGAATACTTCATGCTACTACCACATTGCCTTTATTTATACCACCTTGCCTTTTATTAATATGTATCATACAACTTTTCCTTAGACTCAAGTCAGCAAAATTGTGGTGCTCCTTCTCACTGTATCCTGCACATATTGCTATTATTGCATACATCACATTTTAGCACGATGTTTGTTTCTCACATTGGAAACTTCTTCAGTAGAAAATATTTTGCAGAAGTAAATCTTACACTACTTGGCCCAGGATAATAAAAAAACAAGCTACATATACCCAAAGTTATTCTCTTGTCACCTTCCCTAATACATGAGATTACTTGCTTAAGCTTCAAGTTGGCCCATAAAACTCTACCAGAACACAACAGATGCTAGCGACATGTTGTTTAATTCATCCACAAGTCAGCTCTTCCTCATTAAGAGAAAAAAAGCCATTATTTCATCTTTTCCAAGAATTTACTACAAAAATCATCTATTCCTATTTTACTGTCTTCTAATCCTATCTCCTCAATTTCTTTTTAAATTATTATCTCTCTGTAGTGGATTGTGAGCTGACAAATTAGGAACCAATACTAATATTCTTCTTAGTAATCCAGAATTTAGCACAGTGCAAGGTAAATAGTGGACAGTATTAAAAAAATTGAGCGGTATGGATGAATATACAGCTCTAAAGTACTATTTTTTGATTTTTCTAAGTTAAATATAAATGCGAAAACCTGCAGTTTTAGTGTAAAGAATTCTAAAGGCCTTTAGGTATGCCAAAAGAGAATATATTACAGCATGAGTGGAAAGGAAGTATCTCTCTTTAAAATAGCATTTTGTCTGTTTGGGAGTACTGCCTTATGGCAAATAGCTAGGTATTCGTTTTTTAAAAAAAAAAAAAAACTCTTATCAAAGTAGTATTTAAAAAATCATCACGACTTTGGAATTTTAAAGTAAATTTACATGTACTCAAACTTCCCTGTCATTAAAATATCAACGCAAGACATTATACCAAGTTTTTTGTTTTACAGACTGAGACATCCTATAACAATAAATACACGTCCCATGTAGAATTGCTATAGCGTTGTGTTTGATTTACAACATACTCAATAAACAGTCTAACTTTCTGTTAGTCGAGATGAGTAATCTTGACTTTGAAACCTTTTGAGCTGCTAAAGGATATTTTGATTTACAATATAAACCAAACCCTGCCTAGCCTCTCTTGCTAAGGATAAAAATCGGCCAGTTTATGCATAAACTTACTCATGGCTAACAGAAATCAGAATACTCTGGAGCCATGTTATTTTTCTTTACTTACACTTTTCTTGAAAATGTAGTGTCTAAAATTGCAAATGAAAAATGATTAAACTCTTAACACATATATATCAAGAATAGAAAAAAAATTCGCCTTTTAATGAGAACTATATATTTTCCTTATGGAACTTGCACAATAAGCACACAAATTTCCGAAAGTTACCTAGTCTAGGACACTATAAAATCTATTTTTCACTGAGTGAATGCTCATATCCATTCAGCATGAATTATTGCCTTATTAAGTATCAGAGACTTTTCTCCCTAACTGCACATCCTATTGTACCAAATCTAGTTAGATGAAGCAGAAACAAATTCATATTTCCTAACACTTATTCAAAGTCTTTGGACTAGAAACTGTACTGCAGAGTCTTCACATTTCATCAAATTATTCTCACAGTCAGGTTCATACTAACAAGGCTCTCATGTATCAATGCTTTTTTCTTTTTGTGAAAAAGAAAAGGATCCTCACTAATTTCACAGTACAATGATGCATTCATTACTCAATCTTGTTTCTTAGCCTATTAAAATTAAAGATGCATATGCCCTATTGTACCACACTATTATATGCAATAGTGGGCTAAAAAATATTAAAAATAAAATTAAAACTACTCTAAAACAACTTTCATGGATATTTCCAAAACCCTACTGCTTTATTTTTTCTGGTTTATCCTGTACTGACTGGCTGACTGCTTATTTCTTAGATTTTCAAAGTTCTGCTAGGAACAAATAATAGTAGGTAGATAGGCATTACCATTATGATCCACCATGTATATATATTTTTTAGGATTTCCCAGTGAGAATTATAAGCACCACATTAGCAAATCAAATTTTCTTTTTTAAGTACAATAAGAAAAATAACACCAATAAAACCCCAACATCAACATGGAAAAAAAGTCTTTTCACTAAAATTGTTGTATGTGAATTTCAAATTAATTTCAAAAAGGAGAAAAATGGTGATGGTAAGCCAATACTGGTAACACTATTTACAAGAAGGGATTTTAATTGGAATGTAGAGCCTCATTACTCTGAATCTTAATTGCTGTGAACTAGAAATAATCAATAAATTCCTAAGTAGCAGTTTGAGTTTCCATTTCACACAGAAGACTGCTGTAATATAAAATCATTGTACATTGGTTATTATTAACACTCTGCTGGCGGAGAAGAGATTCAGAGATGTGTGAGTGGTAATTCTGCCTGTTTCCCCAGGATCAAGATGAATATGGCCTGTCTCTAAATTTGTTTTCAGAAACAGAAGAGCACAGAGTTTGTAATGCTTCCTTAAGCAGAGTACAGATACCATGAGAGTAGCGTGTAAATGTTGACTTTGAGGATGCTGACGCAAGCCCTGAGGGTACAGGGCAGTGGCAAAGCTGAGTCATAACATTCAACTCTGGCTGGCTCTGCTTACGGACAGAATGTCACTGGCAACTGCTTTTCCACTAGGAAACCAACAAAGAAATACTCTGACAGAAATTATTTAGATCTGTTCTGGATAGGCATTTCCCTTCTGTGAAGTTTCAACTTTGGTTAGATAAATGAAGACATCATGATACGTAAACTACACTCTCTTCCGACCAATCTCTAACCCATCTGAAATGCCAAAGTGGTCAGTGAGAATCCTTTCCTGTGTGCCTCTGTTTCTGTGTGTATGTATACAATTGCATGTAATTTTCCATTACAATGCATGCACGTTTGCTATTGAAATAAAATAATATCTACTTTTTAAAACTTTTCATTGTTGTATAACATAAATATTGCAAAATGCACAAATCTTAAGCACAGCTGGACATACTAATAATTTTACGAAGGGAACACATTTATGCCCACAATTGCAGGAAATCTTCCTCACACCCCATCCCAGTCACTGCCCCTCTTTTAAGGTAATAAAAATTTTAAACTCTACTACCACTTCAGATCAACTTTGCCTGTCTTTGAAATCATGTTAATGGAAATTTATAATATGCATCTTTTGTGTATCACTTCTTCCAGATTATACCTGTGAGATTTTCCATGTTGTCTGTGTTGTAATCATTTCTTTTTGTTGCTCTACAGAATTTAATTGTATATCCCCACGTTATTTATTGTTTCTATTCCTGACAGTTATTTGTTTTCAGCTTGGGGTTACTTAAAATAATGCTTTCATGAATACTTTTGTACAGACTTTTTTGGTGTCCTTACCTATATTTTTCTATTGCGCATTTATCTAGGACTGGGATAGCTGGGTCACAGGGGACGTTTATGTTCAGCTTTAGAATAGGCTGCTTAGAGTTTTCCAAAGTTGTTACACCAATTCACTTTGCCACCAGCCCCTTAAAAGTTCTAGTTGCTCTTTATCTTCCCTCTCAACCCTTAGTATTTTAAATTATTTTTAAAATTTTAGCCATACTGGTGGTAGTGTAGCATCTCTTGTGGTTTTAATTTACAATTTCCTGAGAATAAAGCTGCTCATTATCTTTTTTCACATAATAATTGACCATTTGGAGAGATTCTTTGTAAAATGCCTAGTTAAGTATTATTCCCATTTTAATAATATTTTTTTCTCATGTATTAGTAGGAGTTCTTTATTTATTCCGGACTTGAGTTCTTTTCAGATATGTATCACTGTGACAGGTATATCCATTATTTTTCCCATAATTCACTGCAGGAACACCCTGTCAATAAATCGGGTGATCATAAATTCTTCAGTCTATATTTGGACTCTTTGTTTTGCTCCATTGACTTCTTTTTCATACTTAAACCACTACCACACTCTATTACTGTGACATTATAATAAATTTTGTTAGCAGGTATTGTTAGTTCTTAAACTTTGTTCATCAATATTGACTTGGTTATTCTTGGGCCTTTGCATTTCCATATGCATTTCAGAATTAGCTTGTCAATTTCCCCCACAAAATCCCACTGGGCTTTTAATTGGGATTTTACTGACTCTATAATCAGTTTACAGAGTTGATCTTGATACAATCCATAAACACATGGTGTATCATTCCATTTACTTAAGTTTCATTTAGTTTTGAAATGCCGTGCATGCAGGTTTTGCAAATCTTTTGTTAGATTTTTTTTCCTTTAGGTGTATGATGATTTTGATGCTACTGTTAATTTCATCTTTTTAAAATTTCACTTTCTAATTGTTTCAAGCTAGCACACAGAAATACAATCAATTTTGTGCACTGACCTTGTATCTAGTATTTTTCTTACGTATTTGGAAGAATTCGTTGGTGAAGTCTTCTGGGCCTGACATTGTTTCTGTGAGGAGGTTTTTACCTATGGACTTTATTTAACAGACATGAGTGTTCATATTTTCTATTTCTCCCTGTGTGAGTTGTCAGAAGTAGAGTTTTTCAAGATGTTTTTCTATTTCACTCAGATTTTTAAATCCTTTTCTTTAATATTTTTAAAATCTTTAGTGTTGTCTTCTTTTAAAATTACTCATATTGGTAATTTATACCTTTTCTCTTGTCCTCTTTACCTATCTTACTAAAGGGTTATGAATTTTATTTATCTTTTCAAAGAACTTTTTTTGCTTTCTTGTTATTTGTATAATGTACATTTGTTTCTGTTTCATTGTCTGTAATTCTTCCATCTAATTTCTTTGCATTTAATTTGTGGTTTCTTTCCTTCTTTCTTTTTTGGTCCTAGAATTTCCACCTGAGGATTTTTACAGATTCTAGTTTTATGGTGACATAATCAATATTTTCATCTATTTTCTTGATCATTTTAACCATAGTTATTTTAAAGTCTGTGTTTCGTATTCCTAATACCTGGATCATCTTTTGCTTCCATTTTACCGTTATCTGTTCATATTAAATGTGCGTTACTGATAATTTTTCAATGACTGTTACATAATTACTATAAAAAAAGCTGTAGAGACTTTGGGTGATATTATCTTCCTACAGAGAAGATATATTTTTGTGGCAGAGAGAAGATATAAAGATAGATAAAAGATGACCTGGGATCCATGTGAGGCCAATGCATTTCTGATTTGCCTTTATTCCCAAGGCAAAGCCCTTGGACTCCATGAAAAGTCCAGGGTGTTAATTAGGACCACCTCCTCCTTGCTGATCCTGAAATCTAATTTTTATGTCCTAAGAAAGAGCATGACCTCTGCTTGGTTTCTGGAAGTCTAACCCCTTCTCCCCCCATATATGCACTGAGAAGCAATTATTACAAAAAGAAACTATAAGCTAAACATTGGGCTCACTTCATCTGTGGTTTTTCTCTTCCGCTGTAGCTTATTCTCTAAGACCTTTGGGTTCTGGCTATCTGGGAACCCTAGACCTCAATTTTTTACTGCCCAAGTAGGCATTGCTTCTATTCAGCCACCCTGGTTTATGATGAGAATTCCTAAATGTCCTGAGAAAAAAACCAACTCAGAGGGCAGTGCTTATACTAATACCCTACTACTTTCTCCCCAATCTTGGACATCTTAGTTTCCTTCCAATGCCTTCAAACGGCTTCTTTTTCTCATGTATCCTGTGGTTTTTGGCTCTTCAAGGCAAGAAGGAGCGACTAGTACCAGCTCCTTCATCATAGCTGATAACGGAAGTTCCCTCCAAATGTATTTAATGGCAAGAAAATATAAACCACATAGGGTATTAAAATTTTAAATCTGTATGAGCACTAACTGTTGTAAGTAAGCATATGAGAAAAGTCAGATGATTCTTTACTCAAAGCCTAATGTAGCCACTATTTACTGTGTGATTTTAGGCAAGAACCTCTGGAGCTGAATTCACCCATGTGCAAAGTAGAGAATTCTCATGTTTATTCACATATTTCATTAAATTCAGTAAGAAAGTGACTTTCCTGGATCTTGTCCCTTTATGATCCATCATTTACAATTAACCTTAAATATAGTCATTTCATATAAAAACTTTTATCTATTAATACAGAAGTAAATAGTGACAGATATATTAACTATAAAGAGAAAATAATGTGAGATAGTAACAATTATCTCTGGTATAGCTATAATTAATATCTGAAAAAACACACATAGACTGGCTATGCATTTTTTTCTTTTTTTTCATGAAAAAAAGAAAAGTCTATGGCCTTAGGGTTCTACCTTAATTATCTATGTATCTTTCTCAGGCATGACATACTATAGGGAAATAATCAGTAATTCCTTTAAAAAAAAAAAAGAGGGCGTAAATGTGTTTTATGAGAAATAAAGAGGAAGAAGAGACTTGCAATTCAAGATCCAAACCTTTAAGAAATTCAAGGAGCAGCAAGATGGCTGACTAGAGACACCAGCTGCCAGAGTATCTCGGTGAGGAGGAGAAATTTTAGATTAAACAGAAAAAATGACAAGACAGACATAGATCAGATGTGGGTCTGAAGGAAGGGTGCCAGAGCCCTCAGGCAACTCCACAGGAAGAAGTTGCGGTGCAGAACAAGAAGGAGCAAGGTATCAGCAAAGATCAACTTCCGAGAGGCTTGGAGTCCAGAGCGAAGGGTAGGTGGAGCAGCTTGTTTCTCCTTCCCTCACATCTCTGACAGTCGGTGGGTTCCCAAGCTGCTGGAGAGACTTTCTGGTCACAGGAGCCCAGAGACTGCCGCCAGTGAGCTGGGAACTTATTGTGGACAGGGCACTAGGTTCCCAGCCCACCAAGGGTACTTCCCACCCCCACAGACCCAAGCTCAGACAGCAGGCACCATATTGCTTCTCCACTCACCCTGCGTCTTTGTCCTCCACAGGGGTCTTCAACTACTCATGTTTCATTCTACTAACTCCCATACAGACATTTCCCAACTCTGGCTCAAATTTCAGGAGTCACTGAGGTCTAGTGGGTCCCAGGTGATCTGCGTGATTCCAGAGGCTGGACATTCTGGGCAGACTGCCTCTAGGAGAAAGGGTCAGAGATGACCAGAGTTCCAGCAATCCCCCACATAGACTCTTTTCCTCCCCTCCCCCTCCCCCTCCTACATTGAGGCTTCCACAGAGAGTGGGGCTCGGGCCTTTTCTCTTGGGGTCCTGCAGCAAACTGAGAAAGAAAGTTGCTGTAGCCAGTCTCATATCAGATAACATAGACTTCAAATCAGTAAAAGTAAAAAAAGACAAAGATGGTCATTATATAGTGGTGAAGGGAACAAGAAGGCCTGACAATTCTAAATATTTATGTACCTAACACAGGTGTGCCCAGGTTCATAAAGCAAACCTTACTTGATCTAAACAAAATGATAAACAGCAGCATCGTAATAGCCAGGGACTTCGACAACCCAGCGACAGAACAGAACAGATACTCCAAGGAGAAAACAAAGAAATGATAGACTTAAATGGAACTCAAGAACAAATGCGCCTTTAGATATTTATAGAACATTCTACCCCAAAATCACTGAATAGATTTTCTTCTAATCAGCTCATAAAACATTCTCTTAGATCAATCACATTCTATGCCACAAAACATATCTCAACAAAATTAAAAAAATAGAAATTATACCATGTACCTTCTCAGACCATAGTGGAATAAAATCAGAAATCAATTCCAATAGAAACACTCAACTCTACACAAAGTCATGGAAATTAAACAACCTACTGCTGAACAGTTTTTGGTTCAAGGGGGAAATAAAGATGGAAATCAAAAGATTATTCAAATTAAATGAAAAAGGGGATACAAGTTATCAAAATCTGTGTGATTTGCTAAAAGCAGTCATAAGAGGAAAATTCATTGCCATAAATGTCTACATCCAAAAGACAGAAAGATCACAAATCAACAATCTAATGAATCATCTCAATGAACTGGATCAGGAAGAACAAACCAAACCCAAACCCAGCAGAAGAAAAGCAATAACTAAGGTCAGAGCAAAATTAAATGAAATTGATAAAAAAAGAATTACACAGAAGATTAATGGAACAAAAAGATGGTTCTTTGAAAAGGTGAACAAAATCAACAGGCCTCTTGCTATATTAACCAGAAACAGAAAAGTCCCTAATAAACTCAACCATCATCCACAAAAATTAATTCATGATGGATAACAGACTTAAATCTAAGGCATGAAACTGTAAGAATTCTAGAAGAGGTTGGAAAAACTCTTGTCAATCAGCCTAAGCAAAGAATTTATGAAGTAGGCCCCAAAGACAATCACAGCAACAATGAAAATAAATAAATGGAACCTGATTAAAAGGCTTCTACACAGCCACAGAAACAATTTATAAAGTGAATATACAACCTACAAAATGGGAGAAAATATTTGCATGCTATATACCCAATAAAGGGCTAATAATCAGCATCTACAAAGAATTCAAGCAAATGACCAAGAAAACATCAAACGACCCCATTAAAAATAGACAAAATA
>CAUYSK010110334.1:0-16953 GCA_963575035.1 Avahi laniger
CTTTCGGGGAAAGTCCGCTGAGCGTGTGGGCGGAAGGGAGAACTCTCTGGACTTTCTCCTTTTGCTGCTGAAGCAGCTCGGTGCTTCAGGGTGGTGGGGGAGACTCCGACAGTTGATCCTGGAGGGCAGACATCCCCAGCCTTTTCTGCACCAGGGACCAGTTTCATGGAAGATAATTTTCCAGGGACCCGGGTTGGATGGTTTTGGGATGATTCAAGAGCATTACATTTATTGTGCACTTTATTTCTATTATTACATTGTAATATATAATGAGATAATGATACGACTCAGCGTAATGCAGAATCTAATGCCGCTGACCCGACGGGAGGCGGAGCTTACGCAGTGATGCGAGCAGTGGGGAGCGGCTGAGAATGCAGACGAAGCTTCTTTGCTTGCACCTGCTGCTCACCTCCTGCTGTGAGCCCAGCTCCTAACAGGCCACAGGTCGGTACTGGTCCACGGCCCAGGGTTTGGGGACCGCAGCTCTAGAGGGCCTTGGCTCCCACACTGGGGGAAGTGGCCCTGAGGTCAGGATCAGACTGTCATCCCTAGGAGAGCTCTGTGAACAGAACTGCCTGCCAGGATGGACTGTTTCAGCGTCTGCTATCCCACAGTGGCCGCCAGCCACACAGAGCTCCTGAGCGCGGGAACTGTGGCTAGCGTGGCTGATGAACTGCATTTTAAATTTATTTAGTTATAATTAATTTGAATTTAAATGTAGTAAGGAGCCGGCTATTGTAGCATTTGAATTAGGCTGAACCCAGGTGCCAGGGCTCCGAGGGGCTGGGCACGGATGACAGTGACCCGTGGCCCTGGGGCTGGTGGGGTTGGGTGGCCAGTGCCATTCACAGCCTGCTGAGACCACACTTTGCCCATCTGATCAGTCCTGATGGTGAAATGTCTGGGCTTGGTCTAGGGGCGTTCAATGGACTCACCTTGAACTTTTTTGTCCCGTAGTTTTTTTATTGTGGTAAAATATACATAACATAAAATGCCCTTTTAACCATTTTCAGCTGTACAGTTCAGTGGCATTAAGTATACTCCTAATGTGTGCCACCAGCACCATCTCCAAAACTCTTTCCATCTTGCAAGACTGAAACTCTGCGCCCATCAACAGTGACTCCCCTCGCCCCTCCCGCAGCCTCTGGCACCCACGGCTCTACTTTCGGTCTCCGTGAGTCTGACCATCCTGGGAACTCACGTGCACAGAATCGCACGGTCTTTGTCTTTATGTGACTGGCCGTTGCACTTAGCTTAAGCCTTCCGGGTCCATCTATGTGTGTGTGTGTCAGAATTTCCTGTCTGTTTACGGCTGAGTCCCGTCCCACTGTGTGTACAGACCATATTTGTGTGTCCGCTCCTCTGCCAGTGGGCACTGGGTTGTCACAGTTGCTGTGAACGTGGCGTGCGGACATCCGAGACCTTGCTTACGGTTCTCTCGGGTGTACCCAGAAGTGTAGTGTTTGCTGGATAACGTGGTAGTTCTGTGTCTAATTTTTTGAGGAACCTCCAGATCGTGTTCCGTGGCCGCCGCGCCATTTTGCATTCCCTCAGCAGTGCACGGGGTTCCAATTTCCCAACATTCTTACGAACGCTTGTTATTTTCTGATTTTTGACAACAGCCACCCTGACAGGTGTGAGGTACCTCGTGTGGTTTTGACTTCATTTCCCTGGTGATCAGTGATGTTCATCATTTTCCGTGAGCTTATTGGCCATTTGTATGTCTTCTTTGGAGACATGTCTATTTAAACTCTTTGCCCATTTTTGAATGGGTTATTTTTTGTTGTGGGCGCACTTTGAACTTCAGACCCCCTTTGAAACCTGTGCTGCAGCTCTCACACCTGCGAGAAATGAGAGCCAGTGCTTCTCAGTGAGCTCAGTAAATACTTGGGGACATACGGGCTGGGGGTGTGGGACACGGTGCTTCTTGGGGACGTGCTAGAGACTTGCTTGGAAGCTCAACGGCAGCTGACGAGGCAGCCCCGGTGCCGTTGCCAGGACGAGACCACGGGAGGGGCCTGCTCTGCTGTCAGGAATGAGTCCTTGTACTGTCCGGAGCCTCAAGATACGAATTCGGCTGACGGAGTGGGAGTCGTTAGTGTTCTTTTACTGCAGAGAAGATCAAATCCCAACCTAATTATTTGTAAAAGTGAAGTTTTTCCTGCCTGAAAATTGCAAGCTTTTAATAATTGGTGCGCGGGGACGGGTGACTCGGCAGTGTCTGCCTAATCAGCCGGCGCCGGGCACGGGCAGGCACCGCGCCTGGGGGGGGCGCCCCGGGCTGGGGCGTAATGGAAATGGGAAACACCTAACCGAGTGATCCCGGGTCATTATTTAATCAGGGGAGAGACCGGGCGCTAATAACAGCTCCAGGAGAAGGATTTAATGAGGAGAGAAAAGGCGAGAGTTGATGCGGGGTCAGCAAAACCGTGGGAGCCGCCTGGAATTTCTAATGAGCGCGAGTGTCCGGATCCGCTCTGCTCAGAAGCACCTTCAATTATGGAATGCGGGTAGCTAATTTGTTCAGAAATAATAATAATAACCCCGACAGTCACTCGGTTCCTGGCGGTTGGCAAAGCCCGCCTGCACACGCTGTGTTCGGACCTTGCCGGGGATCTGGCAATGGGAAGGGCACCCAGAGACGGCCTGGAGCTGGCTGTAGGCCCCTCTGGCAGGTGGGGTCTGGGGACAGCAGGGGCACTTCTTCCGCCTGGCCTCAGATGACCATCTGGCAAGTAGGCCCCGAGCTCCACCCTGAGCTCCCGCTGCTTCTCCAGCCCAAGGCCCAGTGTCTGGTTGCTCCTGCCGGGGACACTCGCTAACAGGAGCTTTTCACAAGAAGGCCACACGCACGGCTTCTAGGCAGACAGCGGCCCGGAAGGTCCTGGAACAGCAGGGCCCCAAGGAGCTCTGGCAAATGGAGGTGACCCCTGCTAGCAGGAGCCCTGCTCCGGTTGGCCGTGCCGGTTCTGACACTGTGTGTTCCGACCCTTTTTGTAGAACAGCCTCCTGGGTCAGGAAGGCCTGGACAGTGGCTCCTCACATGTGTGGTGGGTGGCGGGGCCAGACCGGGGCGCAGGGAGACCTGCCCGGCGGTGACGCCTTGAAGGGGTGAGCCAGGGAGGGCGGCCCTGCTCCGGCCCTAACACCCGGCCGCACGTTGTCCAAGAAAAAGCTTAACTGGTTTCTCATTTCTAAATTTCAGCTCACTGAAACGTGGTTTTTTTCTTTCCGTGTTTGGAGAATGTTAAACTTCTGTTCATGAGCTTGGTCTCTAATCTGGGGTTTCTGCTGTATCCCTGGCACAGCTGAGACCTTTGGCAGAAAACCTCGTGACGGAAGCAGTTAGGAGAAGATCTCGATAACGTGGTCAAACATGGAGTCACTGGGACGTGTGTGGTCACCCAGAGACGGCGTTCTGCCAAAAACCTGCAGTCTGCTCCAAACAGGGTGAACTTAGAAATGTCATTTTAATTTTAAATGTAAGAATCCAATTGCTTTTGCAGCAAGATATACTTTCCAGATATTAACCCCACACTTAAGTGTAGCCCACATATCAGTGGGCATAAAACGAGTCAACCGTGAAGCCTTGAGTAGTAGCAGCTGGGTGTGGCGGCCGTGGTGGCTTCCTAGGGCTCTGCTGTGACGGTGGGGAGTCCTCCCTGCGGGGAAGGGGGTCCTGAGCTCCCTCCTCCCACAGAGCACAGGTAGAAGGCCCACCTGGGACAGGACGCGGCCAGGACCCCGAGGCTGAGGGACACCCAAGGCTGCACGGACGGCTCCTGCTCGCTCATCCACACAGTGAGGTCGAGAAGCTGTCCCCAAGTGCCCCGGAGCTGTGATGACAATCTGCACAGCATGTTAGTAGAAAACGAAGCATCCTTGAGAAAACCGCTAACAACCCTCACACTTGAACTTTAACCCAGCACGTGAAGCAGAGACCGTGCACTTCCTGTAACTAGCAGCCGGGACGGAGAGGAGGCGCTGTGCCCGCAGGCCAGCCGCGGTCAGAAGCCCCGGGACCCTCAGGACACAAATGGTGGGCTTTGGAAGGCTCCGGACAGGTCAGCCATTTCCGGGCTGTGCTCCCTGGGCTTCTGTCTGGGAGGGAGCAGGGTGCTGGCCAGGGAGGTGCAGACCCAGAGCTCTGAGTCTAGCGGGAGCTTTACTGCAGCGGAATCCAGGTCTCGTCTCCAGGGGCTTCCCTTGTGCGAAGGGACCTTTTCATTCCTTCCTTCTGCCCAGGAGGCACCCTGGGTGTGGCCGTGGGCGGGGCCCTGGCGTCCAGAGCAGAACGGAGCCCGGACAGGTGTTTCTGTCTGACTATGGCAGCCATTTCCACGAGGATCCTGGCTCCAGAGAACGCCCGACTCCCACGACCACAGCCGTTCTTGTAACTTCCTCCTCTGGGGGGCGCCACAACACCTCGAGGAGGAAGGGTGCTGCCGGGTGTCAGCTGGAATTCATTTCGGAACTGCAGGGAATGGGCCGGATGGAAACGATCCGTGATGCAGGTGTTTGGAATGACACTGGGGAGGCATTTGAGATGAGAATGACCTGATCTCGTATTTTCACTTCCTTCGAGACGTGTGCCCTTTGCCCCGGACAAGCGCGAGAGAGGTGCTGTCACGCAGACGCGCCGGGGCTCGGCAGTGCGCAGCCTGTGGGCTTTGGGCTGCACAGGCCCGCAAGCTCTCCGCGGGATCTGTTACAGGGAATTCATTTTGAGTTCCTTCTCTCCCCTTTTAGTGAAAGGTGCGAGACTGTGTGTAGGTTCGGCTCTCTGCCTTGGGCGTCCGGTTGTCCCAGCACCGTTTGCTGAAAAGACTGTTCTCCTTTGAATTGTCTTTGCCCTGTTGTTAAAAATCGGCTGACAACATTCGCATCAGCCTCCGTCAGGGCTCCGTTCTGTCACTGGTGTGTGTCTCGATCACCGCGGCTTTATAGTAACTCTTGACTCTGGGTAGAGTGAGTCCTCCAAATCTGTCTTTCTTCAGAAGTGGCTATTCTAGGCTTTGCCTTTCCATATGCACGTTGGAATCAGTTTGTCAATATTTATAAAATGGCTTGCTGTGATTTTGATTGGAATCGCGTTGACTCTGTAGATCAAGTTGGGGAGAATTGACATCTCAGCAATACTAAGACTTCCAATCGGTCACCACACACGTCTCTCCGTTCATTGAGATCTCGGCTTTTTCTCGCCAGTGTTTTGTGGTCTTCTGCTCACAGAGCCCGTGGTATTTTCTTACCTGAGCATGTACCTCAGTATTTCAGCTTTTGGAGCTGTTGTAAATGATGTTGTTTTTAAAATTTTAAATTCTAGTAGTTTCCTGTCGGTATATAGGAAAGTAACTGGCTTTTGTTTCTCCTTTTGTTCGAGAAGAACGTGTGTTCTGCTGTCGCTGGGTGAAGTATCCTGCAGACGTCACCTAGGTCAGCCGATCGCTGTTCTGTTCGGTGACCATCTTTACTGCTCCTCCCTGGGCTGGACCTGCCCATCACTGGGGGATGATGTTGACGTCCTCAGGTGCAATCATGGGTTTGTCATTTCTCCTTTTGGTTCTACCAGTGTTTGCCTCGTCCATGGTGACGCCCTGGGGTCAGGATTGTTCTGTCCCCTGCAGGATGGGCCCCCGGGAGGCCCCTCTCTACCCCGATAATATTCGCGGTGGGTTGATTGGTTTCCTGGCCTCTCCATGGGGGGCCACGTGGGGGGTCCTGCAGGTTCTCCCTTCACCGGTCACTCACCCCGCCGGGGGAAGCACCCGCTGAAGGGCCAGAGCGATTATAAAAGACGCTCTAAGAAAAGCAGTGCTCAGCGCAGTGGGCCGTCCGCCTACTTTAAAGAAGAGTGGGTATTTTGGGGAAAAAGAAGGCTTCTTCGGGTCAGGGACAATAACTAAACAACAACGTATTAGCACTGTGTGAAATGAGTGCTCACCTGCCCCAGGCACGGCTCTGGCAAGCCGCAGGGACCCTGCCTGTGTGACCTCCTCCCGGGAGGGTGGGCACGGCCTATGGGCACAGTGGCAGCAGCCCTGGCTCCGATTCTCTGCGGGACGCGGACAGCCCGGCCCCAGCCTCAATTCCAGAACCTTCCTGTCCAGTGCTCTGCTCCCCTACATGGCCACGGTCCACCCTGGTGAGCCAACATTTGGTGCCTCCGCATTTGGTCCGGGGCTGCCCAGAAGCGGCGTGTTGCCCGCACTGCTGAGATGCCAGTTCCCCGCAGTTCCAAAGTCCGCCGTGCCTGCTGTAATCATTCAGTCAACACTTTCCAGAAACATTCTCTTTTAAAAGTCTGCATGTGTAGCTCTTGCTCATTAATCCTTGGGCTTGAGTGGCTGTAACAAGATCCTCTGGGTTCGGCAGCTTCCTCCGTCTGCTCACCACGTGCTTGGGTCTTTGAAGTCAGCCCAGCTCCCCGGGGAGCAGAGCCAGGCTCGGCCTTCTCTCCTGCTCTGTAATCGACTCGGAGCGTCGCGGTGGGCTTGTTCCATCTGTGCCGACATCCCCATCCTTCGTCTGGGTGTGACTGAGCCGGGGACGTCTGTCGTTGCGCCTGCTCATGGGCGGCGTGGAGACGGCCCAGCCTCCTTTCCTCGATGTGTCAGAAGGTGGTGTCTGTCCTTGGAGCGGCTGAAAGTCCCTCTGCCTGGGTCTAGGTAGGGACAGTGACGTCCACAGCCACCCACTGGGCACTGCCGGCGAACCTGATTCAGCCTTGGGAGGACGCGGGGTCCTCTCCCGGCCCCTGGGCTGCCACCAGCTGCCCGCGTCAGGGGTGAGCTCTGAACCGTTGCACGCCCGCGTGGGACTCCAGCAGGGACCTGTCTGGGGTCAGGCGCTGGCTGGCCGAGGCTCTGGCTGCCACACGAGCGCCGGCTGCGCAGGAGAGGCCTCGCTCGTGCTGCCCTCGCCCGCTGCTGGGTCCGTCCCCGGAGCGTCCAGAAGGAACCAGCCGCCGATGCCAAGACGTCTTACAGACCTCCGGGAACGCCCTGTGGGCGCCCCAGGCACCGACCCGAGCTCAGGCCTGCCCTGGCTGGCTTTGGGCCCACTGGCCTCGGCCTTTGGACCTGCCCATGGGCTCCATTTGTCTTCGAGTTCTGACCCAGTGTTGGTCCTCTGACGCCTTCCGCCTGTCTGCCCCTCCCAGCCCGCCTTGGGAAACGAGCTCTTACTTCTGGGTTCTTCTGCGCGGAGCTGATTGCTGGGGCCTCCTCGTTCCTGCTCTGCCCACACCGGGGCTGCGACGGTCGTTCAGACTCCGCCCGAATCCGAAGCCCTTTGGGGGCCTGTGAGGCCCCGCCCAGCTTCCCCTCGTGGCTCCTCTCCGCCATGCTGGCCTCCTTGCTGTCCCTGCAGCCCACATGGGCCCAGGGCCCCAGGGCCTTTGCACCTGCTCCCTCTGCCTGGACCAGCCTCAGGTTCTGAGTGGCTGTTCCTCACACCTTGGAGACCTTGCTCAAGTCTCCTTGTCAGGGGCCGTCCCACCACCTGCACGCAGCTGCGACCTCTTCCCCTCCCTACCCGCGGCTTCCACCATTAACTTTTCTACAAAGCACTTGTCACTTCTAGAGCCCCCCAACCCCGTGCTTTTCTTATTTTTCTCATTTATCTCTCCCACCCCCGGCGTAAACCTTCCTTCCCTGGCCCAGGGCAGGGCCCGGCCCACAGCGGGTCACCTCAGCAAGGGCCCCTCCCTTCCCCTCTTCCCCTCTGCTCAGCCTCTGTGAGCTCTGGGGCTGGAGGGCTGGGCAGGGCCGTGCTGAGGAGCTGGGGGCGTCCCGGGCACCTGAGCCTGGCGCTGGCTGCTGTCCCCTGGGCTGTCTCCGCTCTTCCTGCTTCCTACCACGCTGCTGAGCTTGTGACGGGAAGCGGTGTGTGGCTGTCCCCAGTGTCCCTGCGCTCCAGGGCAGGAACCGCCCTGCACCCCCGGTGGGGGGCACCACAGAGCTCCGCCCCACTGTGCTGCCCCAGGAAGCCCTGCAGCCCCACCAGCTCTTTGCCGTCCTCCGGCAGCCACTTTGTGCGGCGAGGCCTGGTCCCAGCTGCCGGGGCCCAGCGAGGTCCCTCCGACTTCATGGATGCCCACGGGCCAAGCAGCCCATCCCAGAGACACGCAGCCCAGAGGCCCCCACCCCTTGAGTGCCTCCCCCAAGCCGTGGGACCATCTTCACTCCCTGGGAACGTGCACCTTCCCTGGGCAGCTGAGCTCTCAGTTGGTGGGTCCCGGTCCCCTGCCCACCCTGTGGCGGATGCAGACTCCGATGCATTTCCAACAGCAGGGCCCAGAGGGAAGGGCAGTGTTTGAAAGGTGGGATCTTATCAGTGACTTTTCGTAACTCTTGAGCAAGAATGAAACCCACAGGCATGTTTTTGATGGATTCAGGGAGAAACCAATTAAAATGGTGATTCCTGTCTCTTATCTCTCGCATTTACAGACCTGAGTCTCAGCCAGACGGATGGGGAGGTGGGGTCTTTGGCCAAGCCCCCTCCTCTGGCCTCGGGCCTGGCAGGAGCCGTGGAGAGAAGGCTGCAGGGCCCCGTCCCCTCTCCCCCGGGCCACCGAGGCCGCGGCTCTGCTCAGAGGCCGGATGCCTGCTCCAGGGGGGCTGCAGGCTGCATTTGGCAATGCGCCCCCAGCCCTCACTGTGGCACGGAGGGAGGTTGGGGCCCCGTGGCCTGTGTGTGAGTCTCCAGGAGCTGCTGTAACACGTGACCAGGAATCGGGGCTTGTGAACAGCAGAGGTCTGTCCTCTCAGCTCCGGAGGCCAGAAGCCCTAAGTCCAAGTGTCCGCAGGGCCGCGGTCCCTGGGCTCTGGGGAGGGTCCCTGCGGTGGGTCTGTGTACAGACAGGGGAGGGGGCTCCCCAGGCCGCCAGCCGGGCCAGCTCCTCCCCCGCAGTGGGAACAGGGGCGCCATCCCTCAGCGGGCGGCAGAGGGCGGTGTCCCGATGCGGATGGCACCGGCTGCTGGGAGTCCTGCAGCAGTCCCTTTTGTCAAATGCTGGATCAAAGCGGGGGCCGGGAAGCGCCCCAGGTCCTCAGAAGCTGCCCTCCTGGGAAGGCTCCCGAGACTCTCCTGGGCAAAAGCAGGGCAGGGAGGGCTTCTGATCTAGAACAGTCTGTGTGTGGGGCATTTTGAGGACAGTGTGCTCCGGGCCACCTTCGGAAGGCGGGGGTGATGCTCGTCGTCCTGAGCGATGTCTCTCTGTTCCCCTGAGGACCAGACCGGGCCCTTCCACGTCTGACAAGCTGCAGGGTCATCCCCCAGGACTCGGCGGGAGGGGGGTTACCCCTCGGTGTCGGGTGCCTGTTGGGGTGGTGGCACGTCACTGTGGGTGCCTTCGAAAATATGTAAATTGAACGCACTCTTGGAAATAGCTTTTGGTTGAAAAAATTGCATATTGTAACAGTAAAAAAATGGAGGAGTCTGAAAAATATCAAGAGAACAGTAAAGTTCACCTAGGATTTCCCCCTGGAGGTAACCGCCGCTGCTCTTGGGTTGTATGTCCTTCCAGATTTAAAAAAAAAAAAACTTACAGAAAAGATCATCTGATAACACTATTCGAATATGCTTTTCCCCTTTAACAATACATTGTGCACATTTTTATATCAAGAATCGTGGATTTGCCGCATCATTTCTCATGGCTGCACTTCAGGCATGGCAGTGCCTGGCGGGTGCCACTCTTTGTCTTTGTGGCCTCGAGATCCCGTGCGTCGGGCCCTCAGACACGGCCGGCGAGTGGGCATTTGACTTGTGCCCAGTGCCTGGCCTCAGTGAGCTTGTCACAATCGTCCACATGCATGTTGGTGCCTCTGTCTGAGCATTTCCAGAAGAGGAATTTCTGGGGTGGGACGGTGTGGCTCCGTGTTCGAAGGAAACGTTTGTGTTTGGAAGCATCTCTCGCCGTGAGTCTGTGGAGAGTGGCTCTGCCACGCTGGCCCCGTGGACAAAGGCCCGGTCTGCTCAGCGGGGACGGGCGTGCCCTGGTCTTCCAAGGCCACGTGTCGGCCCCTGGGGCCCACGATGCTCGTAGACATGTAATCGCCTGAGCTGCTAAACGGAAAAAGTGACACAGGCTGGCGTGGGGAGAGGGGAGCCCACGAACGGATTTCAGTGCACCCCGAGCCCCCGACGGAACGACTGTGAAATCCTCGTGCGGACGATTGAGGCGGCACAAGCTCTCGGGGCAGACCCCCCTGCTCCCAGGCTGCTACGAAACCAACCAACAGGGTGACTTCCGTGGGTGGATATTTGGGCTGCTTTTAAGAAATTGATGAGCAACACCGCAGTGGCCGTCCTTAGAGACAAATCTTCGTGAGCATGCATTCTACTTTTCAAACTTAATTTTCACTTTCACCAAAGCTCTACAAGTGCACAGTTTGAACAGCTGCACGGTGTGGGAAGGCTCCCACGGCATCCCTCCGCCCCCAGCCCAGCCCTCCCCGGGGGAGGCCCCTGGATCTCTCTGCGGCGTCTTTAGGCCTTTGTGCATTTTTCATCCGACGAGGCGCCGCTTCTCCGTTCTCCGGCTCACGGCGCCAGCCTGGCACCTGCTCTTGGGTACGCTGCTGTCTGGGGACTTTGCCGCCACCGTCTCTGGGAAGTTCTTTCGCCTCCATCCTGTGCTGGGTGCTGCGTCCTAGACCCTCCCTCCCTGCCCGCCTCGTCATACCCCTTCGTTGGTGGGGCACAGCTCCCAGCAGCTCTCTGAGAAAGGGTGCCCCGAGGTGGCTGGTGGGGTCCTTGTGTGTGTGAAATCGTCACGTCCAAACGGTTAGAAATCTTGGCTGGAAGTTGTCTGCTGAACACTTGTTTGCTGGATTATTTGCTGAAGATTCCAGTTGACAGTGAAGATGTAGCTGTTGTCTTTTAGCTTCCACGGATGCTGTGGAGAATTTCAATGTCACTCTGATTCCAGTTCCTTGCTTTTGTTTGCGTTTGCATTTCGTTATTTTTGGGAGCTTTTAGTCACTTCTTGCTATTGTTGGAACAAGCCCTTTAGAGTAGGCGGCCCTGGGGGTGGGGGTGGGCTCCGGATCTGCCAGGACTGTCATGCACCTGCTGGGCTCCTCGCTGGGGCCTCGGACAATCCGCCACAGGTCAGCAGACGAGGGTCTCTCCATAAATGCCAGCTCGTCACTCTGTTGAGTCACACGCGAGGGCTATGTTCCAAAGGCACTTCAGCAGGGCGATGTCGATGGCTTTCTCATGCCGTGAAGGCCTCGCGTGCGGGCGTTTGGCCAGGGGTCGCTCTGCTCTAACTGTCCTGCGGGGTTAGACAGCTCCAGCGCTTGCAGGACACACAGCTGCTCTTTCACAGAAACCGAGCGTTTGAGGTCAAGTGTTTACTTTTCTCTGTGGTCTGGCCTGTCCGAGCCATCTCAGACCCACAAGCCACACGCGTGACCTCGCGGGGGACAGCTCTCCATGCAGCCTGCAAGTCTGAAGTCCTGCCCAGGACTCGCGGGCAGGTGGCCTCGGTGTGCCTGAGGCAGACTCCGGGCTCTCAGCAGCTGGCTGGCCTTCAGGGGTCTTCTCAGGCAGACGGTGCGAGCTGCCTCCCACAGCACCTTTGCTGTGGGCGGCACCTGCCGGGCTACCTGCCACCTGCCTGGACAGGTAACTGCCATGAGCAGGCCCTGCCCGGAGGTTCTCACGAGCACCCAGTCAAGGGAGATGCACAAATGACCCGGCCCAGCGGACACTCTGGGTGCATGGTGAGGCCGAGATGCAGAAGCAAAACCCCGTTTCCTTTGGTTTCATTTCCTTTCATTTCCTTCCGTTCTCGGTGAACTCGGAGGACACCTGAGTGGCGACAAGATGTGGAGTTGCCCGAGCGCCGTTTCCTTTCTGGGCAAACTTCCCACAGCTGCTGCTGGGGGCGGCGGCTGTGCAGGGGCCGCTGGTCACAGACGTGGGCCCTGGGCACCTAGCGGGGGGCAGCCAGACCCAGGCCGGCCAGCGCCCTCTGACCTCAGGCTCAGTGTGAAAGGGCCAGCCGGATGGCCGGACTCTGGGCTCTGACAGAAGTGACACGGGGCAGTGGTCACGTGCCCGGGGTGTGTGGGAGACCTTGAGGCGGACGGGCCCAGGCTGGGACCAGGGGACGTCCCTGACACGGGGCCTGCGGGGACCCAAGGGCAGCTCTCCTGGGGGGCTTACCTTGGGCCCCGTATGGAGGTCCCCCAGGGCCACCCGGGCCCAGGAACACCCAGCTCAGGACCGGGGGGCCACCCGCAGGGCTTGGCATCAGCTTTCTCTGGAGCAGGTTTGAGTGGACGTCTCCCCTGGCCGCCAATCAAGTCAGGCAAAGCGTTGGGAACAGCAGCTGGCTCCTGGCAGCGCGAGTCTGGTGCACTCTCATGCATCCGCCTGGATCCGCACCAAGTCCTACGAGGTTCCCTCCAAACAGCGCCACCGGGGCCCGATGCCGCAAGGCAGCTCAATATCCGAGGCCACAGCAGAGGCCCCATGGGCCCCCTAGTGCAGCACTGGCGGAGGGATTAGGGCCCAGTGACTGGACCCCGCAAGGTCGGGAGGGGGAGGTGACGTCGGGCTTTGTCCTGGTCCCGGGAACCCTGCTGGGGGCCGCGGCTCTGCGCTCTGCACCGCTGGTTCTGAGACGGGAGCAGCCACGTCCTCCCCGGCTTTCTCACATACACGTGACACGTTCTTAATTGATCCTCCCCGTGGCTTTGTGCATTTGCGTGTGGCACGCGTGTCCTAAAGCCAGGGCTTGCGTTTTCTCTTTCAACAGGCCTGCCTTCCGAGCAGTCCTGAAGCTGCCACGTCTCCAGGCGCCACGTGGGGAGGGAAGCCCGGTGCACCCAGATCCGTGTCCTCCTGCCAGGGGCCAGCCCTGGGGACAGAGCCGAGCGCGCCTTCTCGTGCCACCCTCAGGGCCTGAAGGAGGTGGCTTTGGTCTTCCTGTCACCTCAGCCTGCTCCAGCCTTAGTCCAAGGGGACGGCCTTCCACAGTCCTTGGTTACCGCAGGGCACCAGGAGCTGGGGGCAGCGTCACAGCCGGGTGGCTGGTGTGCGTCCACTGCTAACAGGAGGGCAGAGGCCGCAGGATCCGCGGGAGAGGCTGCCGGGGCTCTTGGGAATGTGCATTTTGAAAGTAAATGTCTTTTTCTTCTGAAAGAGAGGTTTGGCCTGTACAGGGAGCAAGTCCGTGGTCCTGTGGTCCTGTGAGTGGGCAGGAATGAGGGGTCCCGAGGCAGGTGCAGGTGTGGCTCAGGCACCCGCCAGGCCAGGGACCCAGGGAGAGAGGGAACCCAGCGCCGTCAGCCAGCCTGGGGCTCCGCCCCGTCCCTGGCGGGGTCTGTGGCAGCTTTTATGGGGTTGCCTGCTGCAGGGCGGCTGGTTCTGGGGCGAGGCCCCCAGCGCGGTCCCAACCTTCCCGCCCCTTCCCACCTGTCCCACGCAGATCCGCAGGAGCATCTCGGGGCAGGTGGCATGGAGTGGAAGCATCATTCCAGGTACTGGGGTTGCGGGGCCCTTCCTGGCCCTCCTGCCTGGACTGGCAGGTGGGCAAGTGGCCGGTTGGCGCCAGCCTCGGCCAGGGGCCCGTTGCCAGGGTGTGTCTGGGTCTGGGGCAGTTCAGCTGGACGGGCGTCGGCCTCTGCCCTCCAAGGTGTGACGTCCTTGTGGGCGGCTGCAGTGTCAAGCATGGGCGTTAATTATTTAGGATTCCTATTTTACCCTATGTAGGGCTTGTTACATTGGGACTCAAATGAGTTATAAAATGTAGAAAATCCATTTATTTTGTATGACTTAAAATGCAAACTAAATGACCACCTTTGGTATTTTTCTGCTTTGAGGGAACTACTTACCTGGACAGAATAAACGTTTCACGGGTTTTGCTACCTGCACGTTGTCGATTTCAGCGTAGAATGACTATTTTCACGATGCTACCAAGTACTTGCAGAGCTCACAGAGGGCTCGAATGAAGCACTTCTGACCCGATTAGGTGATGTTTTACACTCGATGGCTGGAAAATACTTGAAAACCACACAGCCTCGTGTTTTATCTTGGACTGAGAAGGAGTTAGAATAACGTGTTTGGGGATGTCCGTGTGGGTGGGGGTGGGGGGCAGGGATGGGGGCCCAGGCGGGAGCGACGCCGTCTGTCTCTGGGCCTGCGGGGCTCCTGTGGCCTCGTCTGTCGGACGCAGATGCAGGAGGCCCAGCGTCCCCCGTCGCTCCAGCTGGCCGTGGCTGCGTTGCTCTCCCAGGACCCACAGGGAGGAGGCCGCAGAGCCTCCCGTCGCCCTCCCCTGCCTGGCCCTTCGGTGGCTCGGATGCTACGCAACAGCGCAGGGCTTGGGACAACTCGCACCTGTCCACTCACGCCCCAGCAGGTGGCTCGGCCGGCCACTGGCCTTGGGTTGGCTGGCCTTAGGTCCTGCACCCGTGACCTGGGCCCGAGTTAGGACCCGGCGTCACCAGTGGCCATACCAGGAAGCTCTGACTCCACCACCTGCCGCCTAGCCGCTCCCCAGGGCGGGTTTTGGAGGATTTAGTGTCGCTGTAAGTAGCCAGTGTGAAGCTTCAGCATAAAGCTACGAATAATCACAGAGGCGAGAGTCGAAGGCGGGCAGCCCTGCGCTGCTGGGCCGTCGTGGGCTGTGGCCTTCTCCCCCGGGACGCGTGCTGTCTCCTTGGTCACTGACGTTAGTGGGCCGAACCAGGGTTAGTGCCACATTCAGGAGGACGCACGGACGATCGCAGCTGGGGTGAGTCAGGGCACGGTCCTGGTGCTGTGGCCCCCGCCCGGGGTGCCTGCTGTTCCCTGCGGCGAAGGTGCGGCCGCCACTCGCTGCCCTGGCGCTGGGCGGCGGGAAAGTGGCCGTGTGTGGCTTTCCCACTTGCTCAGGGTCCGTGGGGGCCAGACCGCGGCGGCCGTCCCAAGTCTCCTGGAGCCGTCCTCTGGCCCGACACCCACCTGAAGGTTCTTCCCTCTTCCTGCCCTTTGGCCCGTCCATGGGTCATCGTCGTCGCCGGGCCCCTTCCCCACTTTCAGGACCTGCCTGTTCTCTGCACCCGGCCCCTCGCCCAGGCCCCCAGCCTCGTGCCACCTGACAAGCAGGTGGGTGTCCCCATGACGAGAGCTGACCGGGCTCCGGGGCCACCTGGATCCCTGGCACCCCTTCCCCTCTCGTGTCCGCGAAGGTGTCAGGCGGGTGGGCCAAGTGCCACCGGGGTGGGGCCTGCGCAGCGGGGCTCTGTGGCCAGCAGGCCTGGCGTAGCCGCTGCTCGAGGCGGACATTGAAAGTACACGCGTTCCTCTACCCAGTAACCTCACCACGGAAGCCCGTGACTGCAGAGGGTGTGTCCTGGGATGTGGACTTGTCCCTTGTCCAGGGACTCGTCCCCAGAGCAAACCCCGCGACGGAGGCCCAGGGCAGAGAACGGCGCAGACGTGAGGGACCAGAGGGCCAAGTGCCGCTGAGGCTGTCGAGGGAGCAGAGCAGGTCTCAGGAACACGTTCTCACTCTCGCAGAACAAACAGGAAAACCTCTCTAAATGTAAATTTGCTTAAACAGCCACATGTTTATGACGTGTGATTGTGGCAAATTCATACGCCACTTTCGACACGGGTTACCTGGGGCAGGAGGGGGCGGGTGGGGTGCAGGGGAGCCGTTAGGAGGGAGGAATTGGGTGAAGAAGTGGATGGAGACAAGGCTGGGCCCGAGGCCAAGCTCTACGGCGCAAGCACTCGCGTGCGATCGTGTTGAGTTACGCGTCTGCGGATCTAAGTGTAAAGACATTTGGAAGCTTACGTCGATGTTGGATTTTACGTCCTGATCCACCGAGGGGGAAGCTGGGGCTGCAGGGCTGCCTGCGCCTCCCCCGAGCCCGTCACCTGCACTGCCCCAGGGAGGCACCTCCCGTCGGCAGCTGACCCGAACCCTAACCCGAACCCGAACCCTAACCCGAACCCTAACCCGAACCCGAACCCGAACCCTAACCCTAACCCGAACCCGAACCATGCATCATGGCCGCGCCCAAGCCAATGAGGAGGCTCCTGACCGGAGGGGAGGCAGGGAGGGCCGGTCGCTGCTCACACGGACGCCCTCGGGGGCCGCGGGGAGGGTGGCGGGACGTTCCCTGCTGGGACGTTGGAGGCAGAGGGGAGAAGCTCTCCGGATCTCGTCAGGTCCCCCAGGGCGCGTCACGTGTCGCTTTCAGAAAACGGACGGCCCGGAGGAACGAGGCTGAGACAGAAAGTTGGCTTCCGCTGCTGGATGCTTAAATGAAAACTTATGAAATAATAAGCTACACAACATAAAACAAAACGTCTCCCATTTACTAGTAATTAAATGCTTAAACATTTAAATTATCCATATCTTATGTTTATCAAATTGCCAGTAGCCTTAAGGCTATAAAAACACGCGTCTCTCAAGTTTCCCAGATGTTTCCCAGCGTCGCGATGTGAATCTCGAGTTGTCAATTAAACCTCCCCACCGCGGAGCGGCTCGACACGCGAGCATTAGCGCCAGCAAGCCGACGGTATCAACATTTCCATTATTAAGAAAGTAAATCTCCTTCTAGAATAAAGACACCAACCCCACGCTGCCTGCTGGAAAAACGGTGGGGGAAGATGGCCTCCAGAGACCGTCTGTCCAACAGCCTTGCAGGAGCGCGTCTCGGCGTGCTCGTCGCAGACGGAACAGCGGCGAAGCCGGGCTCTGCCGACGCAGCGCACGCCACCCCCTGCCACCTCCCCTGCAGGGAGGCAGAGGGCATGAGTGACCCGGCTCCTCAAGGGGAACCGCCCGGGCTCCCCCAGAAGAGGAGGATAAAAGAGCAGGAATCCTGAGAGACCCACCAAAGGGACTGTGTTGTCCCCCAGTAGCCTGTGAACTGGTCCAAGTTCAGAACAGGCTGTGGAGGGAGGCCGTGAGGGGAGGCTGTGGAGGGAGGCTGTGAGGGGAGG
>CAUYSK010110341.1:0-24222 GCA_963575035.1 Avahi laniger
GCTTGATTTCCATTAGAGTTTTACTTCCATATATGCACATGAGTGTTCATCAATTAGTTCCAATTTAATAGTGAGTACATGTGGTGTTTGTTTTTCCATTCTTGCAATACTTCACTTAGAAGAATGGTCTCCAGTTCCATCCAGGTTGTTACAAAAGGTATTAGTTCACCATTTTTCTTATGGCTGAGTAGTACTTCATTATATACATATATATACATATATATATGTATATATATACATATATATATGTATATATATATTAATAACACATTCTGTTAATTCACTCATATATTGATGGGCACATGGGATGATTCCACATCTTTGCAGTTGTGAATTATGCTGCAATAAACATTCAAGTGCAAGTATCTTTTTGATAAAATGACTTTTTTTCCATTGAGTAAATACCCAATAGTGGGATTGCTGGATCAAATGGTAAGTCTACTTTTAGTTCTTTGAGGAATCTCCATACTACTTTCCATAGAGGTTATACTAGTTTGCAGTCCCATCAGCAGTGCATAACTGTTCCTTTCTCTCCGCATCCACACCAGCAGCTTGTTTTGGGACTTTTTGATAAAAGCCATTTTCACTGGAGTTAAGTGATATCTCATTGTTGTTTTGATTTGCTTTTCCCTGATGATTAGAGATGTTGAGCCTTTTTTCATATGTTTATGGGCCATTAGTCTATCTTCTTTTGAAAAGTTTCTGTTTATGTCCTTTGCCCACTTTTTAATGGGGTTGTTTGATTTTTCTTGCTGATTTTCCCAAATTCTCTATGGATTGTAGTTATCAGCCCTTTATTGCATGTGTAGCATGCGAGTATTTTCTCCCATTCTATAGGTTCTCTGTTTGCTCTTGTGATAGTTTCCTTGGCTGTGCGGAAGCTTTTTAATTTGATCAGATCCAATTTATTTATTTTTGTTGTTGCTGTGATTACCTTTGGGGTCTTTTTCATTCACTTTCCCTTTATGACCCAAATCTTTTGCTCAGGCCCTTCCCCCCGCCAACGTCGTCGGAGGAAATATGGATGGTTACAGGAGATCCGAAAACTTCAGAAGAGCACAGGCCTCTTATTAAGGAAGGCCCCCTTCAGCCGCCTGGTAAGATCTGGGGACTATCCCACCAACCCCCTTTAAGTTTCCCAGGTATTAGTAACCCAACTGTCTCTCACCTAAATGTTTGAAGAACTTCTTCTCTAACCTAGTAGAGGACTTCATCTTCTGAAAACATGAGCCCTCCAAGGGCACCCTGTAATTCTTCATGGAATTAATTTCTAACCCCACTACCTTTGAAATTGTATTCTTTGACTGTAAAAATAGAAACCCTTTCATTCATGGACCCTTTGGTCCCTTTCCTACCCTGGGAGATTGCCTCCTCATCTCCCCACCACCAATAATAGATATGCCAGTTCCTAAGCCCCAGAAGTCAACATCTCTTCTTAGGTAGGTCCTAAGATTCAGGGCCAGGAAGGAATAATGGAAATGAGGAGTCATTGGAACTCATGGAGAAGGTCTGCCTTCCCTTGAATCTCTGTTCTGTTACTCTCCTCCCCATCCCCACTCCTTCACAGGTAAGAGAAATATGTGCTAGATTCACTCGTGGTGTGGACTTCAATTGGCAAGCCCAGGCCCTGTTGGCCCTCCAAGAGGTGAGAAGGGGCCAAGTCATAATTGAGTGAGGGCTGAGCGTGGGAGGAGGCAATCTGGAACTCTACGTGCCTAACTGGACTGTCGCATACTGGATCTGGCCTTCTTGAAAAGAGCAGCAAGGGAACACCTGAGGAGTTTGGAGGCTGGATTCTGTGTGGTAGTAGTAGAATTCCCAGGCCAAGTTCAGCCCCATTGTTTGAATAATCTTTCCTACAGTCCTTTGAACCCTTGGAGATTAGGTTTAGCAGGTCTCTAAGAAAAATTAGCCCATGCCCCTTTCCTGCATGTCAGTCTTTTTCCTCTCTCTGTCCCCAGGCTGCAGAAGCATTTCTAGTCCATCTCTTTGAGGATGCTTATCTCCTCACCCTACATGCTGGCCGAGTTACTCTTTTCCCAAAGGATGTGCAGCTGGCCAGGAGGATCCGAGGCATTCAGGAAGGGCTCGGCTGAGCTCCTACGCCAGTGTTTCTGTAAGTCTTTCCTGCTCACTCATGGAGCAAGTGCACTTGGGGGAAGAACTTCTGGCTTCTCCTCACTGGAGTTGGCATTTCTCTGAGGGAATTTCTCTTCTCCATCCTTGGTCCCTTGCTATCTCACCTTTTCTTTGTTCTCTAGTAAAGGTTGACCTAGTTTTAACTTAAGGGCTTGGGACTATATCGCTCATGCCTTTCTGTACAATATTAGATTAAGATATTTCTCTATTAGTAATGACCAGATGACCCAAATTTCTGACAGAGTTAAGCCTTTCCATTTTACGAGGACCAGATGACCTCATTTTGATTAAGAGAATGTTTTCTTCTGAAAATGGCTTGTTAATAAATGTGCTTCCTAAATTTCAGGGATGATGCCAGGGACTCTCTGCAGCCACAGCTAGATCCAATGGAGTCTGAAGTGCTGCCTGGACTTTGTTCTCTCCTGCACTGTGTGCATGCTGCTTTTAAAATTTTTTTTTTCTTTAAGAAGGAGAAGACAGCATGGCTTTCCTCTGTAACAGAGATAACATACAAAACAATCAACACAGTTCCAAAGGCCTGAAAATTATTTTCAGATAAAGAGATTCCGAGGTTGACTTCAATTTGTGAGTTAGTCATATGATTATTTAAGAATTTTGAAGATATCAGATTTGCTGTGTTATGGGAGAAAAGGAAATTTACTTATTATTTTAGATCTTTCTATACAATTTACATCTTTTACCATTTGTGCTTTTATTTTAAACATAAGGGAAAGAATAAGAGAAGACCACTTTGATCAGTTGCGTGGAAGGGCCCAGCATGTCTAGCATACAGATCTCTGCCTTTCAGGTCCGCTTCATCATTAGTGGCAGCATCAAGTTCCTGAGTGAGCTGTGCTTGTCCACAAACATGTAGCTTTTCAAAAACTTAATTGGGGTTAAATGGAAAATCTTTATGGTTTGACGTTCTCGTTCCTTCTAGTAAATTCCTATCAAAATCATTCAGAAATTCTAACTACATTCTCAATGTGGAATCTAACATTTTATTCTCACTTGCGAATCACAGAAGGTATATCAGTCTAGGATTTTAAAGTGACTTTTCAATGTTTTTATAGCCTCTTTGTGGAGTGATAATAAAAATAATTTTTTAATGAAAAAATTAAAATGAAGTTACTACAATAGCAAAGATTATACTGCATTTTTTTGTATGCAAACATTAAATTCTTCATTTGTACACCATTTGCAAACAGCCACAATTTAAATGAGAATTTAGGGCTGCAGTTTTGCCTCTGATGGAATAGAGTTTGAGCAGACAAAAACTTTGCCCTTCTATTATAACTGAGAGCAATTTAAGAGATTTCCAGAGAAATAGGAAGTACAAACCCAAAGATTTGAGATCTGTGTGTGGTGAAAGTGATTAGTGAGGGCAGACTACTAATAATGATGGGGCAGTCAGCTGAGTTCAGACACAGACTAAAGGGAACCACCAAGTTCTATTTGATAAATTTTAAGCCTTTGGAAAACCTCTTCCTATTTGATATGAACTTATTATTTGCGCAGACATTCAAATAAAGCTTATCTATTTACATATATGTTTAATGTTCATGTAGGAGTGTTATTAATTAGAGGATGATAGTCTTCCTCCCCTAGTTTTCTTTAAATTGACACTTCTCTGCTCTCTCAAAATTATACTAATCAGTTCATCACTGCAATACATGTACGTCACACTCAAATACCAGGAGGATTTGTGCTCTCAGCACCACATAGTATTTATATTAATACGATAACATGAGAATAAGTAATTTATATCATGATAATGTTATATAACATGGTTATAATAATTTACTGTAAATTTCAAGTGCCTATGATGTACTTGGGTTTTTATTTGGTTTTATTTTTTGATTTTGTTTTTCTCTACTTTTGGGGTAATTTCACCAACATTCTTTTCTAAATTTCCCATTAAATTTTTTATTTCTGCCATAGAGGAGAGTCGTCTAACCTCCTTCTTGGGGGGGTGAAAGCCTAGCTGGTTCTAGGAGCTGAGTGGAAAAGGAGAGCTAAGGATATCCATATTCAAAATTCTCTGCACATAAGCTTTCTGAGTCTCCCCAAGTCCACAGATCCTCTGTTGTATCTTCTCTTGGGTAAAGAGATTCTGCTGTGATGGGGGAAAGGCAGCCTTCCAGTGATCGACAGGAGAGAAGCATCTAGGGACTTAATTGTTTCCTAAGCCACTTGCAACCAATCCTTTTTATTTTAGCCAACACTCATTCACCCCCAGCTGCGGAAATACTTGACGCTCTCATTTTCTGAGCCTTGCGAAGATTTTGCTGCGTAGATTATGGCTTCTCAATTTTTTTTATTGCTAGTGTAGGATTCCACTCCCTTAAGTCTGTTAGGCACTTTCTACTTGTCCATCTGCTTTCTAACTTTTAAAATTTGTTGGTGTTTTCTTCTCTTCTGTTTTCCCCATGTTCAAGAATTTATGTTGGATTTTCTTACTTTTATAGAATTGTATATTGGCAGTTTTCTTTCTTCACACGAGAAAGATGATTCCACTATTTTCTGGGTTCTGTTTTTGCTGTTGAGAAGTCAGTCAGCTGTCAGTTGTTCCTTTGAAACTAATGTTATTTCTCCAAGTATCTTTTCTTAAAAGATTTTTCTTTGTTTTTTGGAATTCTGCAATGTTATTATGTGTCTAAGTGGATTTCTTTTTACTTTGCTCGGCATTCACTGGGCTTTTTGAATATGGATTGATCTCTTTTTATCAATTCTGAAAAATTCTTCACAATTATCTCTGCAAATATTGCCTCTCCTCATTCTTTCTTCTTCCGGGGACTCCAATTATCTGTTAGCTAGCCCATCTCACTGTATCCTCTACGTTCCTTTCCCTCTTCTCTTTTCCATCTTTTTGTCTATCAGAGCTACGTACTGAATTGTTTCTTCTGCCATCCCTCATAATTTACTGATTTTTCTCCTCAGCTATGTCTAATCTACTTTTAAACCTGCCCATTTTCTTAATTTCAATTATTACATTTTTTTTTCTTTTTGAGGCTGGGTCGCACTGTTTTCTGGACTAGAGTGCAGTGGCATTATAATAGCTCACTACAATCCTAAACTCCTGGCTCAAGCAATCCTCCTGCTTCGGCCTCCTGAGTACCTGGGACTATAGGTGTGCACCACCATGGCTGGCTTAATTTTTTATTTTTTGTAGATACAGTGTCTCACTATTGCCCAGACTGGTCTTAAACTCTTGACCTCAAGCAATTCTCCTGCCTTGACTTCCCAAAGTGCTAGAATTATAGGCATGAGCCACCATGCCCAGCCTAGTGCATTTTTTAGGTCTAGAATTTCTAATTGATTCTTTTTAAAATTTTCATGTTACTTTTTAATAGTTTCCAGTTCCCTGCTGAAAATTTCAAATTTGGCATTTATCTCCTTTAACAGAGTAAGCATAGTTGCTTTATAGACTATGTCTGATTCTCATGTTTAGAGTCCTTGTAGGTCTGTTTCTATTCATGATTTCTGTTAATTCTCACTCATGATCTCTTCTCTCTTTGGTGCTTGATTACATTTGACCTTATGCCTCATATTTCTATATGAGGAAATAATTTGAGGCCTAGGATGATATTGTCCTCTAAAGAGGATTTTTTTTCTTCTACCAGGTGCCTAGAGGCAGTAAACTTTCAGAATACCTGAATTCAATTTCTAGCCTTAAGATTTTCTGAATCACCCAGACGATTCAAAGCCAAGATGCAGCCTGTACTAAGGTATAAATTGCTTCTTATTTATCTTCCTCCTAGGGAACAACCAGCCTTCCACGGTCAGCTTACTGTGCTTACCTTGGGGGCCTATATTCCCACTTTAGTCTCCCTAACCCTACAGGGCATAGCTCATTTCTCAGCTACCTTTTCAGGAGTGGAAAACACCCTGGTGGATATTTAGAATAATCTGCTATTAAACCCATCTCTAGATTTCCATCCTCTCTTTGATCTTGGATTAGTAATTACTAATAATCACTATCTTGTTAGCAATTTAATGCTTTTAAGAAAAAAGTATATATATTTGTCCAAAGTTTTCAGTTTTCTTTAGTAGGAAAGTAGTTCAAATGACCTAGTTTACCATTACTGGAAATTGAAATTTGATGTGTTTCTTGATTTTCTTACACCCATCATTACGTGAGTATTACTCATCATTACTTATTACCATTAAAACAAAAATAATTTAAATTTATTCAATATCAAATATAACATATGCTGTCATATGTAACAATCAAGACTCTTAGTTGCAAGTTTGAGGACCCAACTCAAACTAAGAGGAAAAGGCTCATGTAACTGAAGAATCCAGAGGTATTTCTGGTTTAGCCACAGCTGAATTCAAGGACTCCAACAATGTCATCAGGATTTGGTCTCTCTCTTCACCCTTGACTTTGCTGCTTTTGTTAGTGTAACTCTAGGCAGGCCTTCGGATCCTGTGAACATGTAATGTTGTATGGCATGGGAATTAAGTGTGCGAGTCAGCCGACACTAAAGCAGATTATTCTGGATTATTTGGGTAGGCCCAATGTAATCACAAGTGCCATTAAAAGTGGAAGAGGGGTCCAGGCAAGGTGGTTCCTGTCTGTAATCCCAGCACTTTGGGAGGCCAAGGCAGAAAGATTGCTTGAGCCCAGGAGTTTGAGGTTGCTGTAAGTTATGGTGATGCCACTGCACTCAAGCTGGGGCGACAGAGCAAAAAAAAAAAAATACTCTTTGGAAATCAGTATGGATATTTCTCAAAGAACTAAAAATAGAACTACCATTCCATCCAGCAATTCTACTACTGGGCATCATCTACCCAAAAGAAAAGAAATCATATCAAAAAGATACCCATATCCACGCTGGGTGCAGTGGCTCACACCTGTAATCCCAACACTCTGGAAGGCTGAGATGGGAAGATCACTTGGGGCCAGGAATTTGAGACCAGCCTGAGCAACACAGTGAGACCTGTCTCTAAAAAAAATTTAAAAATTAGCTGGGTGTGGTGGTGTGAACCTGTAGTCCTAGGTACTCGGGAGGCTGAGGTGGGAGGATTGTTTAAGCCCAGTAGTTCAAGGTTATAGTGAGCTATGATTGTGCCACTGTACTCCAGCCTGGGTGACAGAGCAAGACTCTATCTCTAAAAAAAAGACACCCGCACCCATAAGTTTATCTCAGCACTTTTCACAATAGCAAAGATATGGAATCAATCTAAATGTCCATCAATGGATGAATGAATAAAGAAGATGAAGTATACATATACAATGGAATACTATTCAGCCATAAAACGAATGAAATCATATCTTATGCAGCAACATGATAGAACTGGAGGCTATTATCTTAAATGAAACAAGTCAAACATAGACACATACTACATATTGTCACTTATCAGTGGGAGCAAAATTATATGTACACATGAACATAGAGTGGGATGATAGACAGTGGAGACAGAGGATGAGGAGGTGGGAGGAGGTGGTTGATGAGAGATTACTTAATGGGTACAATGTATGTAGTTCCAGGAATATTTTGTACACTTCTCTGAGAAGAACCATGACTTTCATGAGACCCTCAAGTCCACCACCCATAGATGGTCATCAACCCTCATTCTAGAATTATATGAGTTATTTTGCCTCCAATTTCACATTAGTATTTTCCATAAGTATATTGCAAATTTGACAAAGTCCATTTGTCACATATTTATGCAATGTTTACCTCAATTGTCTCAATTCTCCATCCCATAGGACATCCCTCCACTTGGGTGAGCAAATAATAATAATGCCTTACATTGATACAGCTTTTCCGCTTATAATGCTCTTTCAGCATCTATTTGATGCTCACAACTGCAGACATTATTTATATAATATAGGTTTGGAGCTTCCAGAAGGTGGATTGAAAAATCAACTTCATCTTGATGGAGCAGCTGAAGTATTTTTATTGATAATTTCTCCCCTCCCCTCCTGGCACAGGGCCAACATTACTACCCCACATGACACCCAAAGAGAAGAAGCAGATTCCTAATTGTTTCTAGGATTCATTTAAGTTCCTTCCTTTTCTGCAATCTCAGTTATTGCAAACCTTCAAATACGTGCCCCTCCCTGCTGTCTAGAGAAGCAGTTCTGTCTAGTCTGCATTTGTGAGTGCCCTGCCTGACTCACTGCTATTTGGCTCGACACACCAATTCCATTTGGCCCCAAACCACCCTTGTTTCTCTCCCCAGGCACCCGTCCTCCTTTCCTCAGCCCCAACCAGCACCCTTCAAACACCATGAGGGCTAACATACCTTTAGCTGCTTAAACTTCATTGATCACTTTTTATAAAATCTTTGCCCATCCATCCCTGAGAGACTTGGAATCCTCAGCCACGGAAGCCTCCAGCCTGGGCTTTGGCATAGGCTGTCGGGAGAGTTGGCGTTAGTTGTACATAGTCACCGGAACTCTTGGCATGGTAACTCTCTGCTTGGCTGTGGTTCTGGGAGGCAAGGTTGAGTTTCCCTCCATTCTCAAGGCTGTGGAATTTCCTGGAGAGAATAGGGGAGGATGCCAGAGTCGTGTCCAGCTGCGGGCAGTTTGAGAGGCAGAGAGGCTCCAAGCGGGGAAGGGAAAGGGCTCATGGCACTTTCCAGAATGATAACAGATCAAAGGCCATAGGTCTGAAATGCTTCACAGACCATTATTTTGAGCTAAAAGGACAATTCATGCGGTCTTCACCTGTCCCCATTGCCTATACTTTGTGTTTAGCTTGAATTCTTCATAGAATTTCAGGGTCAAAAGTCATTTAACCCAACCCTTTTGCAAATGCTTGAATCTTTTCTGTGACATCCAACTTCTATTTGAATACCTTCAATGATGGGGAATTCACTATTTACCCAAGGAATTATGTTTCAGGAAGCTCTGATTTTTTTTATATATTTCCCAATTTTGCCTGCCTTTATCTTCAGCTCATTAATTATGCCTCTGAGAGCCCAGAGAATAATTTCTCTCCCACATAACTGAAGAGAGTAATCATGTTCCCACTAAGTCTTCCCTTTGTTAACTTAAATGACAAACAGAGAGAGGCTCTCTAAAAGAAAATGGTATTTATTCAGAAATAGCACATTACAATGGGAAGACATGTGCCACAGAAAACGTGCATATTCAGGGAGGTAAAGGAAGACAAAGATTTTTAAAGGAAAAATGAGGAGGATTACCTAATCGTTTTGAGATAATTGTCCTTGGCTACAAGATCAAAAACAAGGGTGGTACCAGTCAGAGGTTGGACAGGCAGTTGCTGGGCAGATATCCTCAATGAAATATTTTTGTGTGTAAGGTTGTGCACAATCTTTATGCAAGAGCATGGCTTTTGTAGAGTCTTTTTTGACAGTTTTTGTTATTAGGAATTTATGCATGAGAATCCTGCCTTCATGGTCTTTCCTGCTCTGTCAGTTTTTTGTTGTTGTTTTCGTCTTTAACACAAGTGACTCCATTTTGATTCTAACAACTTTCAAGCCTTCTGCAGGCTAATCATCTCACTTTCTGGAATTGTTCTCCTTATCCCAGGATTCAGGGCCTCTCTCCACAGGCTATAGTTTGACTCATCAGTGTCCTTCTTGAAGTAGTTTGGAGTGAGGGTGAGGAAATACATTGAAAGGAACATAGGATTTATGGTCAAAGTCTTATTCCTAAGTCTGTGTACTTAGCTTCAAAATAAGGAATACTACCTTACTTTGCAGAGTTGATTTAGGAATTAAAGTAATAGATATGTGAGTGTTCTGTAAACTATAATAAAAAGAGATACATGTATACTTTTACTGGAAGCAAGAGAAGGTGGGCCTTCAACTTGAAATGGTGTTGGCATTTAATGGTGACCCACTCACACCCATTTTTGGTTTCTGCTACTGAAGAAGGAAGTTTTGCCTCCAGAATTGGACAATAGCCACTCAAAACGCTTGGTTTTTCACAATTCCCTGGCATATATTGTTTGGGAGAAGAAATCTGGTCGTTCTACCTGAACTGCCCTGGGGCTAGTGCTGCTCCAGCTGGTGAGGGCTCTGGGCAGCTATGACCCTCAGTCCCTGTCACAGGCTTTCTTCTGTCCACCGAGCGGCCCCCCACCCCCCGCCACAGGCACATCTGGGTCGTCAAGAGCATCACCCTCTAGAGTGGCTGCCTAGGGTTCATTCCAAGAAGGATCCAGGCCAAGAAGCCCCAAAGAGAAGGCAGAAGGGGACCAGAGATCATGGGATGGGCAGTGAGGATCAAACACCTGGGCTTGGAGGGCCACACCCAGGTCCTCACAGCTTCTTTATTCCTGGCACAAAGGTTGCCCCCTCTTTCTCTCCAGTCAAGACCTCCCCCACCTCCCAAATCACCTTCCTGCAGCCTTGACCCAGACAGCATCTTCATCTTCCTCTCCTGGTCACCATGTGTTCGTGGGTAAATGCCAAGCCTGGCCCCGGAGAAGAGCAGGGCAGATTAGCTGCCACAAAACACCTCATCCTCAATGGAACAGGATAAAATACAGTGACCAAAAGGGATTGCTGTGACCAAGGCAACACCACCGATACCTGAATGTCCATGGACAGGAACTAGAAGACTTGGTAAAATGCAAACCATCACTGGGTAGGAGGTGTGGTCTTCATTACAGTTTATTGAACACTTACATGCATTTTTACCTGTTACATGTAAACATGATGGTTTATTTAATATTTTCATAATAAAACTTTAAAAGATCACAAGTTATGTGATTGCTTATACAGTGAAATATTTGTTAAATGAAGAGAAAAAGGAGCAGAAAAGGAAGCTGTACAGCTAAACTGACAGCCAACATGAGCATGCTTTTTGATAAACATAGCACAATGGAAGCAGCAGGAATTTTCTAAGATTTCTATGTTTCTTTCTATATAAAGTTATATAGATACATCATACTGACTTGAAGTTGATAAACAAGGGTTGGGCGAATCCTTCCGAGATAACACTCTCCCTTTGCTTCCTATGCTGCCTTCCAGGAGGCGAGTGCATAGGAATTGCTGAGCCGAGTCAGAAATTATCTTCCCCGTCTGTTTCCATGGCAAAGAGGTCAGCTGGGGAAAGCAGAAGAAGATGCCAGAAGAGAACAGAATATTCTGGGTCAAAGTCTTTGTCGAAGCTATGGTGGCACATTTGGAGACCCCATTTCCCCTTCCCTGGAAGGCAAGGGGAAGGTCCCCCTCACCTCCCTACTCCTGGCTGCACTGGAGATGTCCCAGGGATGGGCCTTTCAGTGTACGAGACACTGGCCAGGATATCAGGGAGCTTGGTTCTAATTCTGAAGTCAATATTAACTGCCAAACCTACCTGACATTTTTATTTCCAGGGTTAAGTTCAAAGAAAAGGGCAGGGCTTACTTAGGTAGCATTATTGTTCAAGGGCAGCCTGGAATCTCTGGTGGACATGAGTCTTGTGCAGGAAGGCATCCATGGCTCCAGTCTGCATCTTTCTGTTATGGATCAGAAGTGTTCATTAGATGCTTATGGAAAGAATTGGCAGATCCTCATAGGCCTTTAAGTTTTCCTTCTGAATAGAGTTTGCAAGCCAGTTTCCTCAGTCTTCTTCAGTTCAGTCCCTGGGAGCATTTCCTGGTCTTTTGAATCCTGCTGCACACTGGAGATTCTCACCCCTTGTGTTCCACTGCCCCCAGGGTGCATGAGTAGAGCCGCTGAATAGGGACTGGAACACACATTGCAGGCACAAAGCAGGCACTGTTCCCCGCAATGTTTGCAGTGTCCCTGAGGTTCATTTGGCACTCATTAAATACCGACTATGAGGACCTAAACTTCACAAAGGCACATTCCGTGCCCTCAAATAGTGCCTAATCAGCTTTAGGGAGTCAGACATGGAAAACGGTCACTTCAGTCCAGGGAACGAGGACTGTGACAGAGGAATGTCCGCGATGCTCATAGGAGAGAGGTAGATTTGTCATCCTGAAGCTGGGTTAGCAGGAAACGGCTTCACAACCTGCAAGGATGCCCTGGCTCCAAGGAGGTGTCCAAACGAGCGATGCGTTTGGTCCTGGTTTCCACCGATCGCACAGATTAGGGGAGGCAAGAGAGCTGCTGCGTCTCTCAAAGGCAACTGGCAGTGGCCACTGTAAACTGAGAGTCAACGGGCAGACAGGGCACCTGCAGGGACGCAGGCCCAGTAGGAACCCCAGGTTCTAATAGAGTATTGATCCCCAAAGATGAACATATCATAGGTTTTATATTCCCTGCCTCTTAACATGTATGCACGGTAAAAATCACCCAGGAGCAAAACCCATGAGCCCATCTGGCCCACAGAATCCTGAACCTCCGCCCAGCAGAGGGCGCACTGCCTGGCAGGAGACTCAGGGAGGGAGCCTGGCTGAGGCCCAAGCGTGGGCTGCTGTGGCTCCGCTCGGCAAGCACCAATTGCCGGCTGTCTGCAGTTATGGGGGAATGGCTCAGGGGGGCAGTCAAGCACCACTCCATTCTCATGGTCCTAAACCGGAGCCGTGGCAAAGGGACCATATTTGCCACTCTACTCGCCAAAAGAGCTAGATAACAACCACGCACTGGAGAGTCAAAAGTCGGTAAAAAGCAGAATTTTAGAATCTTAATAATCGGTCTTAAGAGGACATCCTGCACAGCCTCTTTATTAATGATGAAGAAACTGCAGCCAGGCACGGTGGCTCACGCCTGTAATCCTAGCACTTTGGGAGGCTGAGGTGGGAGAGTCGCTTGAGGCTCTGTTTCTACTAAAAATAGAAAAAATTAGCTGGGCATCATGGTTTGCACCTGTAGTCCCAGCTACTTGGGAGCCTGAAGCAGGAGGATCACTTAAGCCCAGGAGTGTGAGGTTGCAGTGACCTGTGATCTCACCACCGCACTCTACCTGGGGCAATAGAGCGAGACTGTTGTTAGGGACAGGTGCAGGTTGGCAGCACTAACCGCAGGAAAAGAGGAGGGGGCAAAAATGAGGAGGTCAATGAGCATTTAGAACCGAACTCACAACAGCAGGAACTTGAGGTTAGGGACTTTTCCCAGCCAGGAACATGCACAGAAACTAGGAGCTCATGTTCAAAGGTAACCTTTTTATCATTAACGTACATTAGTATAGTAAAAATCACACCCACCAGCACCACGACAGTTTACAGATGTCATGGCAACCCCTGGAAGTTGCCCTATAAGGATAAAATTGCGGGGAGGGCCCTTAGCTGTAAGAATTCTCCACCCTTTTCCCAGAGAAATAATGAATATTCCACCTGCCATTTAGCATATTATAAGGTGTAGACATGAAAGTAGAAGTGTGGTAAAACCCAGGGCCTTCTCCACTCAGGAGACAGACCCGTTTCCTCTCAGGAAGTGCACTTTTGCTTCTATTCTATGCTGAAAAGCCTGCAATAAAAGCTGCTTGTGCATAAGTGCTAAGTGTCTGCCATCACTCCGCCACACGGGTCCTGCTTGCGATTTTTCCAAGCAAGGAGCCAAAGAACCCGGGCAATGCCCCTCAAAAAAAATCAGCCCTGACACTGTCTCAAAAAAAAAATGAAGAAACTGGATCCCAGAGAGAGGCGAGGGCCCTCATTCAGCCACAGAGCAGGCTGGCGAGCAGCCCTGCTGGACCCGAGCTCCTGGACTTGCACTCCTGGAGAACAGAACCTCTGCCATGCTTGCCTCTGACTCCCAATTCCTAGCCCAGTTCCCAGCTTAGAATAAACACTGACTGAATGAACAAATGAATGGATGAGTGAACAAATGAATGAATTGTGGCTGGAATTTGCATTACCCTATCGGCAGTAGAAGTTTTTGAGCTACCATACATTTGGACATCTGTCAGCCTCTGGAAACCCTTCTTAGTGCAGAGGTTTGTTTTAGGCAAGCTCATTTCAAAATCAGAGTATTTTTTTTTCTGGAGGGTCACACCCAAGAAACCTTGAGCAGTGGTCCTCAAAATCAGAATATCTAGAGCCAGGCATGGTGGCATGTGTCTGGAATCCCAGCTACTCGGGTGGCTGGGGTGGGAGGATCCCTTGAGGCCATGAGATCGGGGCTGCAATGCACTATGATCACACCTACGAGGAGCCACCGCACTCCAGCCTAGGCAACATAGCGAGATCCTGTCTCTAAAAAATAATAATAATAATAACTACAGTATTTAGAACCCAAAGTAATCAAGAAGGTACTGGAGCAATGAGAGTTAACAACAAAACCTACTTCTTGCTGTCATGGTCAGGCAAGTGATACATTACAGAAAACCATATTGAAAGGGTCCAGATTGTAGCATGGAAGAAAGAGAAATACTAAAAAAAAAAAAAAAAAACGAGAGAAAGCAGACTGGACAGCCCAAGGGAAGCCCACAACCACTGCCCTCCCTCCCCACTCTTCCCGCTCACCACCTGCACTCGCACTCCTCGAACCCACCCATCTCCCCCACACACCACCCAGGTGCCACCATGTTTGCCCACGCTTGCAGATGTGCTTTGGTGCTACTCTTCGAGTAGTTGTGGAGATGCTTCTCATCTCCTCCGTTGGACTGAAAAGGGGTCCTGTCCCACCACCTCGCTCATGACCTCCTTCCCAGGGTCCTCTCGGCCACTAGAGCGGTCTGGCTGGGCCACAAACCAGTTCATGGAGAGTGCAGTATAGACCCTGGCTTGGCAGCTCTGGCTATGGGACCCTGCGGCTTCCCAAGTGGGAAGGGAAGACGCCTGGGCCACAAGCGGAACTTACTCATTCTGCTGAGCCCATCCAGTGAGACGAACACTAAAAACGACAATTAGAGACAATATGACTTCTTATCCAGGACTATTATGGATGCAGAAATGCCCAGCGGAGTACAGATTTCAAACGCAGCAGAGAGAAACATCGCAATTAGTCCTCTTCCCAGGAAGACTCCTTGCCGTGATTTGCGTCACTGCTCAGAGAACCAGGCTCGGTGACTCTTCCCTCCCACCCTGCAGCCAGCCCGAGGCTTGCGGCTGTTTCCAGGGAAGACCTCAGCTCCCTGCTTTCCCATCCAGACACAAAGCCTGTGCTTTCTGCTCCGCTGTTCTTCAGGGCAACACGTTCCAAGGCTGCGACTCGTTCTGTGTGGCCGTGTCTGTGTGCAGGGAGTGGCAGCGGCGGCAGTGGCGATGAAGGGGGGCGGGGCCGCGCTCCACCGGGGGGACGGTGTGAGGGAAACCAGAATGTGTCGCCCCAGAATATGCCTCTTTGACATAAATATTTTTGAGCTAAAGGCGATTAAGAAGCAGCAAACGGAGGCAGAGCTCTTTCCTCCCTTTTGTCACCTGAGACGGGCTATAAATTCTCCTTTACTGGGGACAGCTCCTATCAGCTCAGAGACCTCCAGAGCAATCTGCAACAAATCTCACTCCATGTGTTTGCCTTCCCGCAGTTTTCTGCCTCTGGAAGCCTAAAAGTGCTTTCCTTTGTCTTGTCACTTCTCTGGAATGTATCATTCTTTTTGAAGATGGTCTATAAGGCAGAGTTCTAAGCCACTGCTGTGAATTACCTTTCATTGAGGTTTCTCCGCATGACGTGCACTGCACGCGTTAGTAAACTTGCTTATTCTTTCTTTGTGAACCTGTCTTTTGTTACAGGGGTCTGTGCCAACTACAAACTTATGAGGCTTGACGTGATATCTAATATTTCCTCTGACTCGGGGGAAATGGGAAGGGGACGTGGCTAATCCTATTCTCATTGGTTCTTACCACTCGCTGTGGCAGTGATAAAGGTGGCCCAGGACAGGAGACGTGCTGAGGAGTTGCAGATCTCAGCGTGGAAAGGAAGAAAGAGAAGCCCACATTGCTGTGTCGCTGCTGCACGGAGCAGAGCAAGAAAGCAGGCGCCGGCTGGCCGCTCTCCAAGAAAAGGAGAGGCGGGGGGGTGCAGACAGGCCGGGCTGCAGAGACCGCGGACCCACCTGAGCCGGAGGGGACAGCACGCTCAGGGCCCAGGGCCTGGGCTCACCGAAGGGTTGGGCTGAAAATCTTACTCCCTAGAACAGCAGTCCCCAACCTTTTTGGCACCAGGAACCGTTTTCATGAAAGACAATTTTTCCACAGACTGGGGAGTGTGGGATGGTTTGGGAGGATTACATTTATCATGCACTTTATTTCTATTATTATTACATTATATTATATAATGAAATAATTATACAACTCACCATGGGTTAGGGACCCCTGCAGCTTAGAATGTAGCCTAAGGAAAGTGTGTGTATATATATATATATATATAGAGAGAGAGAGAGAGAGAGAGATGCACATATATGTGTATTTAAATTTTTGTTATACATCTACATTCCAACACTATCAATCATAATGGAAACCAAATATTCACCCACGGGGGCTATGTAAGTGATTAATCAGAGGGATATCATACAGCTATTCAAAGAGATGAGGAGATGATGTAGTAATACAAAAAACAGGATACAAAATGTCAAATGTCAATAAGGAAAAGAATTAGAATAAAATGGAAACACAAACTATGATGTTTGGGGATGGAATTTTGGGGAGTGGTTTCTAACTTCAAAAAAAAACCATTTTAATGTATTTAGTACTTAACTCTTAAAAAAGAAAACCTAAAGACAGCCTGAGTACTCCCTGAGCAACGAGAAGCCACCAAGGTTGCAGTTCCCAGCGCTGCTCCTACAATGGCTCAACTCAGACACCCCCGAGAAGTGGCTGTGCCCCCTCCTCAGCTTTCTGACCCAACCCGTGGATGGCTCAGTGGGATCTGTGAGTACAAGCTAAAGAGAGCCTTTACTAAACTGCCTGGGCTCTGAGAAATGCAGGGTCCCATTGAAGTCATCTCTCCCAGCTGGTCAGACTTGGGGGAGGGGAGAGAACAGCCTCCCCGCTCCCCTGCCCTGCCTCCCCACCCTCCAACCCTGGCTCAGCTGAGAATGCCAGGAGAAAGGAGCTTCAGTGAGGAGGTGGGGACACAGAGCTGGATGTCAATAGGATGGTGCTCACCATCCGCTTTTGTGGGAATGACCCAGGACAATACATGACAAGGGATATAACGTTCCACCCTAGGGACGTCCAGGAAATCCAGGAAGTAAATCCCTGTGACTCCGTGGTTCTGAGCCAGCATCCACGAGCCAGCCCTTCTCTAAACAAAGGCTTGCAGGGCTCAGGGCAGACACAGTCCCCCGTCCTCCAGAACACATCTCTGATATGAAGAAGCGTCCATGAAGGAGGGCCATCCCCAGTCCTGGCCGAAATGGAATTATGCGCTCTCTACTGGTCGGCAACTTGCTTTCTTTGCTTAACACTGTAAGATTGGATTCTGAAGTTCTTTAATGAAACAGATACAGGCATCGTTGGAGAAACCCGGGCAGTTTGAGCACGGAAATAAGCCCCTAAGTGGAAATTCGGTGGGAGGAAGGTGCCAGCCGGTACTGAGGCAGGAGGCCCTCACCTGGGCCTGTGCTGCTGCCCAAGTCTGCTGTGGCGACATTCACCTCCTCACCCCCCACCCGTCCTCCGCACACATTCTCTGTAACAGGCCCTGGGCCCACTTACATTGTCACACCTTACTCGCTTCTTGCGGACACAGCCAGATGGGGTAGATGAGGATGCTTCCCTTTGCGAGGGCTGCCATGACAAAGTACCAGAGACGGGGTAGCTTAAACAACAGAAATTTATTTCCCATAGTTCTAGAAGCTGGAAGTCCAAGGTCAAGTTGTCAGCAGGTTTTATGTCTTCTGAGGCCTCTTTCCTTGGCTTGCACATGGCCGTCTTCTCCCTGTGTCCTCACAGGCCTTCCCTCTATACCTATTTGTGTCTAGACTTCCTCTTCCCATAAGGGGACCCTATAAGGGCCCTAATCATATTGGATTAGGGCCCACTCTAATGACCTCATTTTACCTTAATCACTTTTTTTTTTTTTAGAGAAAAGGTTTCCCTCTGTCATCCAGGCTACAGTGTAGCGGTACAATCATAACTCACTACAACTTCCAATTCCTAGGCTCAAGAGATCCTCCTGCCCAGCCTCCTGAGTAGCTGGGACTCTGGCTAATTTTTTTGTTTGTTTGTTTTTTAGAGATCTTGCTATGTTGCCCAGGCTGGTTTTGAATTCCTGGCCTCAAGCAATCCTCCAACCTAGGTCTACCAAAGTACTGGGATTACAGACAGGAGCCACCACATTTGGCCTTAATCATCTCTTTAAAGACCTCGTCTTCAAGTACAGTCACATTCTACAGTACTGGGGGATAGAGCTTCAACATACTAACTTTTAGGGGATATAATTTAGCCAGTAAGAAGGGCCAAGGGGACCTTGCACAAGTGGGGGCAGTGGCATCAGGGATGGAGGGGGCAGGAAAGGTCCCCAGTGACCTCCCACATCCTGCAGTGCCTGCCTCTGGTGGACACTAGGCTTTAGCCCTCTCTCTTTTCACAGAGAGGTAGGAGCTGAAGCCCTCCCCAGGGCCTTGGAGGAGCTGGACTCTGCTTAGGTGGGATTGGGTTTCGGGAGCACAAGAGGTCCTGGAGTGGCTCAGGGTTAGCTGTCGTCTCAGTCTAATGCTGTGTCTCTCTTTGCTCTGGGTGGCTTCTCTCCCTATCGAGGTCACCCTGGCTGGTGGGCTCCGCTGCTACAGCAGGACTAAGGAAGAACTGTTCCCCACCTCCACTCCTGCAAAGTCCCCCGACCCAGTCAGGGAACCCTCTCTGGGCTTCTGTTTCCTGACTGTGAAATGGAGTGAACAGCACTGGGAGGCTGGGAGTGACTCTGGGGGGAGAGCCCAGGGGGGCCCCAGGCCTGTGAGAGCCTCCAGAAATCTCCTGGAGAGTTATTGCAGGACTGTCGTATCCTGGGGGGTCTCGGCGCATGGAGAGAATGAGAAGCACCAGGTTACTGCTAACGGCCCCTCGGGCTAGGTGTGCAGACTCAACAGAGTTGCTTCGTCTTCTCAAACTCACCACCAGAATCGTCGCCAAATGATGATGCCACTGCACTCCAGCCTGGCCAACAGAGTAAGACTCCATCTCAAAAAAAAAAAAAAAAAAAGAGAATATAAAGAAGAAGAATCTTCTGTGTTCCTAGTACTTTCACGTGGGGCTGATATCCACCTGTTTCTTTCTTTGTTTCTTTTTTTTTTTTTTTGAGATGGAGTCTCGCCCTGTCAGCAGGGCTAGAGTGCCGTGGCATAGGCCTAGCTCACAGCAACCTCAAACTCCTGGGCTCCAGCAATCCTCCTGCCTCAGCCTCCCAAGTAGCTGGGGCTACAGGCATGTGCCACAACGCCTGGCTAATTTTTCTATTTTTGGTACAAATGAGGTCTCACTCTTTGCTCAGGCTGGTCTTAAACTCCTGACGTCAAGCAATCCTCCCACCTCCGTCTCCCGGAGTGCTAGGATTACAGGCGTGAGCCACCGTGCCCGGCCCCACCTGTTTCTGATGACAACTCCGTGAGGTGAGTGTTAGGATCCCCATCTTCTACAGGAGATAATAAAAGAACAGAGCAAAAAGAACATAGGCCTGGCATGGGACAGCCCAGAGTTTGAACCCTGGCTCTGACACTATAGCTCAGTGACCCAGGGCAAGGTGCTCATTCCCTCTAGGCCTCAGCCACCTGGTTTGGAAGATGGGGAATGGGAGACCCTCCTCACTGGGGTCTTGTGAGCACTGAACTTGGCAAAGTTGGGGAAGTGCCCAGCACCAATAAATGGCAGCCACAGTTATTATTCCTGTTCCTTGGAGAGGTGGGATAGCCACGGGGCAGAGCCGGGATTTGAACACAGCCAGCAGACCCACGTCATGGGCAAAACTACCAGGAATGGACACTGGCTAAGGAACATGTAGGCATGAGCAGGTGTCGGCCCTCGAGTCGCCTTCACAGGGAGCCCAGGGCCTGATTTCAGGGTCCCATGTGAAGATGGCTCAGAGGGAAACAGAAACAATAGGTGGGCCAGGACTCGATGGTGCTCAGGGGTTTTAAGCAATTCCAAAAGGTTGTCACCAGCTATTGAATAAAATTGGTCACCCCGAGTTCCAAAGCAGAAGACCTAGTGTGCCGTGACATCTTGGATTTATTTTGGTTCCTTTCTGCCAAGGAGTTCAAAGCATTTCAAAATAATTTCCTGGGAACTTTTCTGAGAAGAAGCCAGTGATAAAAACCCGTCTCATCTATGAACTACGCTTGACAGCAGTCCCAATCTCTGACATTTTAGAATTCTTTCTGGTTTCCAGAGGCTTTGGTATATATCCTCAGCAATTCTCTGGAAAGTAAACAGATGGACTGACTTCATTTTACAGGTGGGTAAACAGGAGCCCAGGGGACCTGAGCACCTGTCCAGGTGAGGCCCTGCCCATCACAGATCTCCGCTGCACTCCTGCACTCCGGCATCTCCCGGGTCCAGCGTCAAACCACACACATCCCAACGGGGCCAGGCCCTGCAAGGCCGGGATGAGGCTGGTGTTTGAATCAAGCAGCTCATGACAACGCCACAGCTGCCCCAGTCTCCGAACCCTGAATACACTGGAAGCAGCTCCCCGGCAAGTCTCAGACTGGGAGGCGTCCTCCCTGCATTGCCAGGACTGCTACTTTCTCCCTCCTGGGGTGTCCCCACATTCCTCCTGTGCTCTCAACCCCTTCCCCTTCCCCTCTCCCCCAGGACTCATCTTCCTCAATCCCCACAGCTCTATCTCCCCTCTGCATTTGGCTTCTTCCTTCTTGCAGAGACATTTCTCTGTCTACAAGTGTGGCCATGTCCTCTCTCCTGGGAAAAACCTTCCTCCGACCCTCCCCCGCTTAGTCGACCCCCAACCTCTTCCTCTCCTGACAAGCTCCCCTGGATCTATCTACAGCGGTCATTTCTATTTTCTCACCACACACTCCAAGCTCCCCAAGCAGCCTGTCACCTTTGTCCTTTGCTGCCACTGCTCACCAGCCAGCATTCCCATTCTCCTGAGTAATGATAACTGCCACACACCGAGGGGCCAACGGCTGCACATGCTGTGCCATCCAGCTTAAATGACCTGTGAGGCGAGTACAGTTAGCCTGGTCACAGACAGGGCAACTGAGCCCTCAGCAAGCGTCCGGGCCAAGCTCACAGCTGCGCAAGTCTGAACCAGGGCCACGCCTCTGCCTCCTCGCGCTGCGGTACACGCCTGGCACCCCCTTCCTCCCTCGACTCCCCCTCTGCCCTCCACGCCAGGCATATCCTGAGCTACTTCTCTGGTTCCTGTCACCTAACTCCTCTACTCCCCCAGGCTTCAATGGGACCTCTCTGCAGAGAGTCCCCAAACCTACCCTTCTGACTCCGGTCTCCCTCCCAGACTTGGGTCTTGTGTCTCCAAACTCATGAGATCCAGCCCTTTAGCTATGCAACTTCCTGGCACCTTCCAATACAATGTGTCTGATCCCAGGCCCTGCATCTTTCCCTCAGACCAGACTCCGTCGTGCAGCTCTTCCAAGAAGCTTCCCCCTTGACATCTCCCAGGGATGCTGGGATTCTTGGTCATCTTGGGCTTTTCTACAAACCTGGCCTTCCCACTCCAGGTCGGTCACCAAAGCAGAATTCTTCCTATTTCTCTCAAAACCGTTGCTGCCTTCCCATACTGGCACAGGCCCTTGGGCTGTCTATGCAATGGGAATTAGCCTGTGGCCAAACAGAGTGGCGGGCGAGGCTTTACTGGGTCTCGTTTCTGAACATGATGGAGACAGTGCTGGTTAAGAAGCAACCAGCGGGCTGGGAACTTTTAAGGTGGGGAGAGAGAGAAAGTTTAGTGCCAGCGTTGAAATCACAGCATGTAGCGGCTGGTTTTGTTGGCAGCGGCCCATCTGGTGATTGTGCTTCTTCATACATAGTATTCTCATTAGCATGTTAATTCTCCACTCTTGGGTGGAGCATTAAAATGAGGGAAAAAGTCTATGAGCAATCAACTTTGGGCTTCATCTCGGCAGTAACCAGTTTGTGCTGGCTTTGATTGGGGCTGGCGGCCCCCTGCGCCAGTGGTTGCCAGGTCCCGTGAAAGGAAGCAGCTCTATCCTGGCTTGAAGCCGGGAGTTAATCATTCCCCAGGCTTTTGTTCAGCATTGCAAGCAGACTTAAGCTTTGGCTCAAGGCTCAGGCAGGTGGCCAAAGTCCACCTCCCGTGCTGTCTCATGTCCTCACCTCCTCTCCTGACAACTGATCTACTGTCATCTTCCCATTGGCCTTGCCCGCCCCCGGGACACACCCGGCCCTGGGCCCCATGTCTTCTGCACAGGCTGTGGGATTGGTCTTCCTTCAGGTGGGCCAAAGGAGCCCGCTCCTCACTCCTGGCCTCCCGACGTAACCCCACCTCCCCACCCTGGCCACTACAGAAATAGCCGTGTTCCCAGGACCGGCCTCCATCTCCAGCCTCTGAATTTGCTTCTCCTGAGACCACTGGCCTCGCCGTCCATGGCCGGCCGGGGCTCCTTAAGTCTGATGGCATCGGCTCAAGGGGGAGCTGAAGTCCACCGACTCACTCGCCTCCTCAGCAAACACCACTGGGCCTGTGGGGTGGCAGCGGGCCGGGCGGCCAGAGGGTTCCGCGTGGGATTCTGTAGGAGACTGAAGGAAGAGAATCCTACCCAGTTTTAGGGGGTCGGAGGAGGTGAGCGCAAGTTTCCACTTCCCTAAGTGGAAAGTAGGAATTGGGCAGGCAAGTGGGAGGCAGGGAGCCTTCCGGGCAGCCAGGACTCGGACGTGAGGAAGGAGAGAGTAGAGAAACAGGGTGGAGAAGGTTTTTGTTGTTATTTCTTTGTGCATGTTTCAGAGGCAATGAAAGAGATTAGCACAGATATCTAAAGACAGATTGAATTTGAATTAGGAGTCAAGAAAAGATATAAGGATGTAGTGGAGAAAACAGAAGTGTTACAGATGAAAATGAAACGGGGTCATGTCTGAGAAACTGCAGGAGGAGAGAGCACCTCAGAACTAAGGGGAGCACCGACACTAGTTAGTCTTCTGTTCCCTATCCCTTTCCTTGGGTTAGGTAGATATCTCAGCTCTTCCCTTATCAAAATCTGTGAGCTACAAAGAACCAGTGACTCATTCATACTCAAGTGTAAGTGACTAATTAGACTTTCTAAGCTGGCATTGTGAGGGGTGGGTCAGAGGGGTTGAAGCCCTGAGGAGCTTGTCTTGCTTCAGGCATCAGTCAGTACCTGGGGGAGGAGATTGGGAACTTCTCCGCTTTTTGAAATCACTCTGGTGTACACCATGAGGCCAACCAGAAAAGGGCCAAATAAAATCAGAAGCCGTGGTGTTGCAGGAGTTCCTCAATCTCCCAGCCTAAGCTAAAAAAACAGAGTGTTGGCCTCGTACTTGCTCAGTCCCTTAACTTGCTCCAAAATCCAAGCACTCAGACAGTGAGTTGCAGGGAGTTGTAGAACCTAACCTGCTTCTCAGATGACTTCTTCAGGGGGGCACAGGGTCTGAATTCAGGTAGACCTCAGCCTGTAACCCAGCCCCCACTCATTTGCTGTGTGACCTTTAGGGTGGTAACTTAACCTCTCTGAGCTTCAATTCTCTCATCTGAAAATTTAATCAAATTTTTGAAAAGATTAAATCAGTTAATATTTATAAAGCACTTAGCATACTACCTGGTACCTCACTCAGTAAGTGGTGGCCATTCTTTTTACTAGAGACCAAAATATACACCAGCCCCCCATGCCCCACTGCCTCCAAAACCCCCAGCCTCAGCCTTGGTGGCCCCTCTACTGCAGGAGGGGCAAAGATGCCTCCTCAGGAGTCCTCTACAAAGGGAGAGCATGTGACAACAGTGAAAGTCCATTTAATGCTAAGGAGAAAAGAAGAATTACCTGCCTGAGAGACGACACCATCCTAGGTGACAGCCAGGCCCAGTACAAGCAGCCAGCCTTCATCCTGGGAGCAGAGAAGGGCCACTTCCTCTCCAGGGATGCCGGGCTGGGTGCAGGCTGGGCTGGTCTCTCCCTTGTACACAGGCTGAGCCCCCGCAGCCCGTCCCTGCCAGGCGCTGGGTGTTTCCCTCCTCCCCCCCCCCCCCCCCAAACGCAGAAACCCCCCCCCCCCACCCAACCCCCCCCCCGGGCGGTTCCCCCCCCGCACAGTTTGGTGGAAAAAGGGTGACCCAAAGGTTTTTATATTCCTTTTATAACACGGTCGGAAACAAAAT
>CAUYSK010110343.1:0-36384 GCA_963575035.1 Avahi laniger
CCAGGAGTTTGAGGTTGCTGTGAGCTAGGCTGACGCCACGGCACTCGCTCCAGGCAAGAGAGTGAGACTCTGTCTCAAAAAAAAAAAAAAAAAAAGAAAATATGAAGGAGATGATATAGTTTGGGAAACACACCTCTCTGACAACATTAAGCTAATGCATATTTATTAACTTGATGCCCAGTGTAACAGATGGACTAATGTGCAAGGTAGTATATATAGTTATGAGCGTAGGTCCTGGAGCCAGATTGCCTGGGTTTGAATCCTGGCTCTGTTATTTCCTAAATATGTGTTGAGCAAGTTAATTAACTACTCTGTGCCTGTGAACAGTGCTGATAATAGTAGTTGCTCTCCTATGAGGCTGTCGTGAGGATAGAATGCATGAATATATGGAAAGCATTTAGCATACAGCCTGGTACACAGCACAGTGCCTGCCACTGTTAGTATTATTTGAGGAGCAGGGCTCTAAATTGCAAAGGTGATTTTAATAGTGATATTTGGATGAGTGGGAGAGATTGCAGAACGGAGGAGGTACCAGTTCCCCAGAATTTTGAAGGCAGTGGGATATTTTCCCGTGTTTTAGACAATTAAAGGGTAGGATTTAATAATAGACTGTCAAGGAAGATAAAAGAGTAAAGGAAAGGGATGATCAGAGCATGGAGAGGAGAATTAGAGGAAGAGCAAGGGATTTTCCAAATAGCATTGGGTTCCAATAGCCCCAAAGGCAAGAAAGAAGCCCCTCCTGGTGATTTGCTGCTAGATGCCCTTATTTGTAGCGTGTGCTCTTCCTGGGGAAGGACCAGCCCTATGTTGCTTCCCTGCTGCTGAGCCCTGTCAAGGGTGTGTGCGTGGCCTCCTGCTCGTCTCTTCTCCGCGCCCCTGGAGTTTTATGTGGTTTCTACCATCTTAGCTGTGTATGAGTGGAGCTTCTTAGATCAGAATTCTTCATTGCTCTTCTGACTTTGAATTATGACTGTTAAAGAACATTACTCCCAAATTTAAAAACTTTTAAAAATAAAGTTCAGATTCTTATCTATAGATTAGACAAAGGGCTTAAGGGGGATGGAGACTGGAGAGAGTTTCTGGTTTGTTCAATGGGGGTATTAGCTTCTTTGTTGTGGGATTTCTCATTCCTATGAACAAAACAAAACAAAACAAAATAAAATAAAATAAAATAAAATGTAATACTTGCCTAAGGGACAAGGAAGGGATGGGGAAGAATAAAGAACAAAGAAGAAAAGAACATGGTTTAAAATGTGATGTCTTTTTTCTATTTGTTTTATTCTTAATCAGAATTGCCTTCCCCAAATTAAGTTTACCCGTCAATATCTGGGAATCTATAGAAATTCTAGAATTAAAATAAAAAAAATAAAAAGTTTTTAGTCTTTTTGTAGCTACAGTTTTGGTTAAATTTCTTGCTAGCCATGTGTGTGTCTTAAAGTGGTAGATACTTGCTAATGAAAACTTCATATTTTTAAAATGATTATAAATGTATCTATAAAATAAATAGTTATGATAGCTCTTAGTTTTCTTTACATTACAGTTATTACTGTCAATGTTACATATTTTTCTTTTATTCAATATTCACTCAGTATAGTATTCAACTCTTTGGATTTCTAATGTATTTGAGAATATGAATCTTATCCTTCTACCTTACAAAGCAGAGTAGTAATTCTATTTTTATTTAGAGATAAAGAGAGAAATAAGTCATCTAATACTTCCCAGAAGGCTCTGGAAATGGTAGGACCACAGGTAGGAAGTTTTCTCCTGAGAATTTGAAATTTGGACCAGAAGCCCAGATCTCCAGCCATTTGTTGTTACTTAGAAATAATACAGTATACAGTTGTAGACAAAGAATGGAAGTGACTGGATCTCAAGACAGAATAATCATTATTTAACTATTTGTAAATATTTTTTTAGTGGAATATCTGTACTTTGCTGACCTGAGGGATGAAGGTACGCAGGGAGAAAGATACATAGTACATAGGTACATAGGGAGAATTGGGGTTACATGTGGCACCTTAAATTATCCTCGGGAAGAAGGTGGGGGACAGATGTATGGTATATGTATGTCCTTTTATGATGTGTGTGTGTGTGTGTGTGTGTATATGATTAAATATATATTAGATATAAATATATATTAAAATAAATAATGTATATTAAAGTATATATTAAATATATATTTAAGTGAAGATAATCAGTGGTCTTAAAAACATGTTTCCTGTTTATTTTAAATCTTTAAGTGGTATCAGTAGAGAAGAGTATTAAATCGAAGGAGTTAAACGTGAATGAGAATTAAGACGACTTTCTAGGCCAAAGGACATAAAACTGAGGAAGCAATATGGACAGGATTGTAGAAATGACAGAGACAAATACCGAAGTATTGTAGATTAAATGCCAATATCCTGCAAATGTTTTAATGCTCCTGGAGAATTTGATTACAGATACTGATTGTTTTAAGGAATTGTTCTGAGGTTTGTCCTTTGGAGGATGCATTTGGGGATGGTTTTGTTTTGGCACGGAAAGTGGCTCAGATGTCACTGGAATAAATTCAGGGCTTTCAATTTGTCCCAGTTTAATATGTTTTTCCAGTTGCTGCAGAGCGCTTTATAACTTTTTTTAAATTTTTGAATGGGTGAAAAATGACTTCTTGGGCTGATGTAGGTCATGGAAAACTGAAAGCCAAAGCTCTAAGATATATAAATTTTCCATCTCTTGGTTTAGAGGAAAATCTCTTAGATTTGACCAGAGGATATTAGTTTACTAATTTTTTTTGTCTGTGCGTTCTCCAGACTGAGAGATTACTTTGACAAGCTATGTAAGCCCCAGACGTTTTATATTCTGATGAACAAGCTGGCCTGTAGTGCTGGAAGAGATGATGAAGCTCTTGGCTGGCAGGACGTGTCATCTGTTTTTACCGTTTCTGGTTTAAGCAGGCCGTGCTGTGAGCGTGGCTCAGGATACAGTTGGCTGCTGCTCATTTAATCTGGCACCGATCGCAGAATCTCTTTTCAAAGTAGAGACGCTGGACTTTGTGCTGGAAATGTCTGTTTTGCTATTTCAACTTTTCATTTGCTTCCCTTTAATTCCTTAATTTTATTTTTTTTTAAGGTCTACGTACAGACGTGGAGCACCCAGAATCTTTCTATGACCATCACTCGAGACGAGTACCCTTCCCACCCTATGGTGCTGCGGGGAATTAACCAGAAGGCTGCCTTTCCGCAGTACCAGCCCGTGGTCATGCTGGAGAAGGGCTACACCATCCACTGGAATGGGCCGGCGCCACGCACCACTTTTCTATACCTCGTCAACTTCAACAAGTATGTATTTGGTACTGTCATTTCCAACAGCTGAGCAAATAGTCATTTAGTGGAGAAAAAGAATCACTTATGTTTCCTCGGTAGCAAGTAAAGAATGTCAGTTTCCTGTACTTTGCTCCTTCTGTGGGAGGCTGTGTATTTTGTGTTGATAGAATTAAGTGATTATACAAATGGAATCTTGTCATTTCAAAAGTATTTTTTTCTCCATGGTCAAGTTATTGTGTACAGAAAGCCATTCAACAATAGGTTTTAATACAGTCTGCTGAATGCTTTAATTCCCTAAGGCTGGAATAGGAAGGGGTTTTATATGGTGTTCCAACTGAGTACTTGGTTACCTGGAAAATTAAAAGATTTTTGAGGCTGAGTTAGACTTGAAAGAAGAAAGTGGTGAGATTAATTAGTAATATCTGCTATGGGCGAGAGGTGGAAAAGTCAAGACATGAAGGCCAGGTATGTGCCACCTCTGCCTGAAAGCATTGTTCTGTCCCTTCTTGATTTTTTAGCTGTTTGTCCTAATAATATCACTTTGAATCCAAGGCTCTGTTTTTGCATTAATTTATTCAAGTGTTCATTGTGTGTCAGTTGGTATAAAGATGAATGAGAAAAGTATTTGCTCTCTTGCATCTTACAGGAGACAGGGAGAATAAAAACCTCAAGTAATAAACCAAAGCTATTTTTTAGTGAACAAAGGATAGAGCAACTGATTCTAAGGGAGCTGGGCCAGGCTACAGTGAGGAAGTGGCGCTGATGAAGCGATCAGTCTTGTTACAAAAGCACAGAGTTGGGAAAGGGCCCATTCTCCTTGGGGATTGATGGATTCAGTGTGATGGGGGTGGGGGAACATGGAGTGCATCAGGGGAGGTGACAGAAGGTGAAACTAGAAAGGAGGGATGAGACTCCATGGAACGGAAAGATTGAAATGGCTTGTTTACCTGACTGGTCGTAAACCTGTGACTTGTAAACACCCAACTGAAATGAGCAGAGAAGGACTAGAACACATGGGAATGCAGCTCTCAGCAGGTCACTTCCGAGGGTGGGTGGACATCGAGGCAGATGCCCTTGTTCTGAGATAGCTAGGCTCTGGCGCATGCTCTGAGCCGAACCATTGCTGTTTTTCTCTACCCCTTGCTGCTGTTCTCTGTGCCCCCGCTACACGGTCAACCAAGACAAAAAGCCAGTACTCACTCCTAACGCTTCCTTTTCCTGTCTCTCCGTCTCATCAGCAGCTGAGCCCTGCTGGTTCTAGCTTCTTAATGTCGTTCAAACCTCCCTGCTTCTTTGCACCCTTCTGCTGGTGGCTGAGCTCAGACCATCTTCAGCTCTTTCCTGGATCCCAGCAGCAGCCTCCACGTCTTTCTTTAGTGCACGTTGTGTCCAGGGTGAAGTTTCTGAAAGCCCAGTATGATAGTGTCAGTGAGCTGCAGACAAGTCAATTAAAGAAACACATGATCGTCAGAGAGGTTGAGAAGAAGAAATGTCAGAGAGCGATCAGTACTCAAAAGTTATGTGGGGCAGGGTTATGAATCTGAGATGAGATATTACAATGAAGTGATATTCAGGGTTCTGTGAAACTGCCCTGCATAACTTTTCATCAAATACTGAGCAAGTAAAAGCATTTGAAAGTGAAAAAGGCTGAGCCTAGAAATTTCAAAAATCCACATGGACTTCAAATTCAGTCATACTTGTTTAATTAGATAAAAGTGTCTAAAAGTTACGTAATGGGCAGAGGCAAGATGAAGAGATGGACAGTTTTTTCCTCTGCATTTAATATAATTATAGGGAGGTCACAGATTTTGTCAAAACGCCATGTCTGAAAATAACACTTTAAAAGTTATAAAAGTATACTTATTCATTAAACAAAATAGGGAAAATACAGAAAAACATAAAGAAAATTGAAATAATCTATAATCTTCCTAATCAAATTGAGGCATCATAAACATTTCTAGTATTCTCCTCTCTTTCTCTTCAATGTTTTTTGAGCATATGGATATACCATAATTTTTTTAATTACCCACTTCTCCCATGAACGTTTAGGTTGTTTTTCTCCTGCCTTTTTTTGTTGTTATTATAAACAATACCTTATAGACTGTATTTTCTTTTATATCTTTTTTCTGAATTTCTAATTATTCTTTAGTGGAATTACTGGGTAAAACCCATGTGAACAATTATAAGGCCTCGTTATATATTATTTAAAATTTTTTTAGAATGATGAAAAGTTCTGGAAATGGATAGTGATGATGGTTGTACCGCCTTGAGAATATATTTAATACCACTGAACTATTTAGTTAAAAATGGTTAGAATGGGAAATCTTATGGTACGTATATTTTACCACAATAAGAAAAGGTCAAAAAAAGATAAAATGCTAGAAAAGGGAAAATATTTTTAATGGTTTTTAAAGAGAATTTATTTTATATTTAAGGACATTGAGAAAAAATACTATGGCAATTTGAAGATATGTGTCAAAAGCTTTAAAAAGTCATATACCTTTATATCCAGCAATTTTGCTACTAGGAATTTATCCTAATATAATTATGAAAGATAAAATATATTTATGAACAAAAAAATTCTTTAGAATGTTTTCTTTAGAAGTGTACCAGTGTACCCTTCCACTCTCAGGCTATTATTAATAGTATTTCCATCTTCATATGTCCATACTCAACCATTTCACTTAATTTGTTAACAGTTTGGAGTATCTAAGAACGTTTTATCCAACTTTTATTCATATTCCCTGAAATGCTGTTGAAATCAAGAATTTTTTGTATAGTATTATTGTAAATACATTGGTGTGAAATACTTGATATGAGAACTCCTTAAAATAGAAATGGTAAAAACGTAACAGATAAAGGTGGATGATTCGTTAGTATGCCGGGGTTCAGAACTTCCATTGTTAGTGGTGCAGCTCACAGCAGAAATTTAAGGAGGAAAAAACCGTGGCTAAAATTTCCATATGCTATGATACTCAAAAGAGAGTGGCTCAAGTGTGAATTGATTTTTTTTGTCTCTCCTTTAAAGGAATGACTGGATTCGGGTTGGCCTCTGCTATCCATCAAACACAAGTTTTCAGGTTACCTTTGGCTTTTTGCAGCGGCAGAATGGTTCATTATCCAAAATCGACGAGTATGAGCCTGTGCATTCACTGGAAGAACTGCAGAGGAAGCAGTCTGAGAGGAAATTCTATTTTGACTCCGGCACAGGGTAATTCAGTGGAACCAGGGAATGAGAATTATCGCTACTTTTCTTTAATGGTAAAATTGCTAGCCTTCAGCACAGTGGCTGTTTAGGAAAGCAGCCCATGTGGGTAATTCCCTGAATATCGCTGTTAGAGGTTGACAGGGAAACTGGAATGACTGGTAATTACAGCTGGCAGTGGGAATCGGGTGAAGATGTTTGCCATATACTTATTAAGGCAATTATGGAGAGAAATTGTCCTTGTCGATGAAGAACCGGTAGGCCCAATCGAAAATTAAAATAATTTTTACTGTAACAACTCTTTAGATGATTATTTACATGTGTTATATAGTTCATATTTCAGTGAAAGCTCATTTTTCTCTTCATGCTGACTTAAGGCTATCTTTCAAGTTGACTTTGAGTTTAAAAAAAAAACCCCTGTGTAACTGTGCCATATTTGCTTTCAACTTTCTCTAGGCTGCATCTTTGCATTTTTTATGTAATCCTGTTCTCCGGGGGTGCTGTTGGCTTTGTCTGCTTTTATTCCGTTACATCTGTCAGCCTGTGGGCTGTGGTAGGCTTCCTCTCCTGTACTCTTCCAGCAAGTAGCACGTTCCATCCGTCTCCCTCCTCAGCCATCCTTCCCACTATATACTGTCATCTAGGCACTGTCAAGATACCAATGTGAAGAAGACACATTTCTTCTACAAATTCACAGTGCATTGAAGGATGTGGACATGCAGAGCAAGTAATCAGAGAACGAAAGATTTAAATGCTTTAAGTCCTATAGTGGGATGTTCAGTGTGCCTTTCTGGGTAACTCAGAAGTTCAGCTGAGAGTAACCAGTGACATCCTGAGAGGGTGACCCTGGAGCTGACTCTCGAGGAACCATTAGGAAGAGACAGAAAAAGAGATGGGTGAGCTGTCCCAGGCAGAAAGGATAGTGTGCACAAATGCTTGGAGGCATGGAAGAATGTGGCGTGGCACGTTTGGGGAAAGGCAGAAAATCCAGAGTGGGGAGAAGGGTGGTGAGATTGATTGGGGGAATGAAGCTGGGACTCAGTCCTTAAGTGCCTGGTTATCCTTTGACTGAGTTGCAACTCTCTTGCTCTCCAGGTCCCCCAGCAGCCAGTGCAGTCAGCTTAAAATTTTCTTATCATAATTGTCTCTGATTTTCAATTTCTAATTAGACTTAACCTACCTGGACTTTTATTCTGTAGATGTCTGAACTTCCACATTTCCAGCTGACTTTCTACAAAAATACACAGAATTACCCAAATTTGTAAGGACAGTCTGGTGGCCACAAATTAATGATTAAATGTATAAAAAAGATTAGAGAATATTTTCTGGTCTGAATATTTCAAGAATCCCTCAGCCTTTGAGGTTCTAATTCTTAATTCTATTCATTTTGATGATTTTAATTATATATCAGAAAGCCCATGCCTAATTAAGTCCCTGTCATTTCTTATGTATATGTGTTAAAATTACTGGATGTTATGACAATGGCTGATTTTTATTTCATAATTGCAACTTCACCTTGTTCACTGACCTCATCTTAAAATGTGAATTCTTCATCTCTGGTAATCAATCACATTTGATCAAGTCCTTTAGAATCTTGACTTTCTTTGGTTTAGAAGGACGGGGTTTTCTGACAGATGTTGAAGTGCTGCCTAGAAGTTAGACTTTTCATCTTGACAGTAGGAGGATTATCCAGAAATGGGTGGAACTGTTCGTTTTGCCTGATTTTGGCCTGAATATAGACAGAATATAGACAAAATATAGCAGACCCATCTGCTCTTGGTAAACATCACAGAAATTGATTTGAGACTATAGCTTGGCCTTAGCCAAACAAGTCAGAGTTGCTGTTTTTATTATTCCAGTTTTGTGCCTTAAACCAAAATGGTTTATGAACAACAGCAAAAAAATGAACCACATCAATTTACTGAATCCTAAACTCAATACAAGTATAAAGTTTTCCAGGGATTTTTTGAGCCAAACCAAATTCCATCCTCCCGAAATACCTATTGAACTAATTCAAACCAGAAATCAAATTTGGTATCTTCCAGAATGTCTTAATCAGGGTATCAAAATATTTTCTAAAGTGGCATTGCATTTGACTTAGGACCCTGGGAGGATGGGAAGAAAACAGAAACAACTTTATTAGTTATGTAATTTGTTTTTCTTTTAAGGAAAATTTACTTTATTGGAGGAATATCCCTTTTGGCCATGAGTTGATTTGAGGAATTTTGTAAGTTTTGAACAGTAAGTCTAACTAAATGGATTGGTTTCTGTCTTTTGCAGGTTATTGTTTTTGTATCTCAAAGCCAAAAGCCACAGGGATGGCCATAGTTACTGTTCATCTCAGGGATGCGAAAGAGTCAAGATCCAGGCAGCAACAGACTCAAAAGACATCAGTAACTGCATGGCCAAAGCGTACCCACAGTATTACAGAAAGCCCTCAGCGGTCAAGCAGATGCCGTCCATGCTCACTGGACTCTGTAAAGGCTGTGGGACCCAGCAGGTAAATAAGGAAGAAAAGTGGGTTGTGTGGCCTGGGAGAAAAAGTCAAAGAGTTTCTTTGCAATAGGAGCACTTTTCTTTGACACATCTGTTTTGCCAATTTAGAAACACTCCATGATGTCTCCTGAATTTTGGCCCATGCTAGAATATAATGCCCACAAGAAGTAAACTAGTTCAAATTTATAACAAAGCTACTTTCCCCTATGATACATCAATTTACCCTGGATGGCTCGGAAATGCAAGGGGAATTTTTATTTTGAATTTCAAAACCAAACACGTGTCTATGAGGAGTTAGTAAGAAAATTCACATGAATTTTTGACCCCAAACTTGAGATACCGAAGAAATGTCCAGCTTCTGAGTCCCGCTTAGTATCATTACGATTATTGATTCTTGCAATGAAGTTGCCAGCATTGAGTTATAAGGGCAGTGTACTTTTTAAGTGCTAAATTGTGTGAGAGTTAAACATATTTGCATGAGAAGAGAGCCTGGAGGGAGGTGGAAGAAGGTGAGTTTGGAGACCAGAAGTAATTTGGAGGAATAGAGGGAAAGGGGAAGGGCATTCCTGGGGAGGAAACAGCCATAGGCAAAGGCAGAGTGGCAGCAAAGAAGGTGCAGTGCTTGTGGGAAAGTGAAGAGACGGCCTTGTTGAGTGTAATAGAATAGAGAGACATGCGGCCTGGGTATAAGGCGTGGCTCCATTCATGAAACACTTCACATGTCACAGAGAGGAGTTGAGACTTGGTCATGTACAAGGCCACTGAAAGTTTCTCAACAGGGTAGTCCTTGTTATCTGCACTTCTTTTCTCAGTTACAGAGTGACTGAGCCCCAATGTGGGATAATTGCTCTCAAAAGGACTTTTAAAAACATTTGTGCCTGTTTTTGCATGAAATTTTTACAAAGATGTAAATGTAAAGCACATTTATCTATCTATCTGTTTATTTATTTATTTTTGAGACAAGGTCTCTCTCTTTTGCTTGGGTGGAATGCAGTGGCTTAATCATAGCTCACTGCAACCTCGAACTCCTGGGCTCAAAGTGACCCTCCTGCCTCAGCCTCCCAAGTAGCTGGGACTATAGGTGTGCACCACCATGCCCATCTAATTTTTTCTATTTTTTGTAGAGAAAAGGTCTTGCTCTTGCTCAAGCTGATCTCAAAACTCCTTGCCCTCCAGCAATCCTCCCACATCGGCTTCCCAAAATGCTAGGATTATAGACGTGAGCCACCATGCCCAGTCTATTTAGCCATTTATTGAATTAATTCGATTAACAAGATTACACTTATTTGAAACGGGGGTTGTTCCAGCAAATGAGGAACACACAGTTGTTGTGTTAAGCGTATTAAGATGGAATTCTAGGCCATGAAATATGTACAAAAAGTTCAGAAAAGGAAATGCAGCCACTGGCTTTGATTACAATTGAGTTTATATTGAGGGAACCTTTGGGGGGAAATACAGTTGCCATAAATGTGGAACTTCTGCCCTGTCTAGGTGGTGTTTACTAGTGATCCTCATAAAAGCTACCTCCCTGTGCAATTCCAATCACCCAGTAAAGCAGAAACTCAGCGTGGAGACCCATCTGTTATTTCTGTAAGTACCATTTGGTCTTAGTCTGTTCTGGCTGCTATAACAAAATACTATAAATTAGGTAGCTTATAAACAACAGAAACGTATTTCTCACAGTTCTGGAGATTGGACAGTACAAGGTCCAGATTCCAGCAGGTGCAGTGTCTGGTGAGGGCCTGCCTCCTGGTTGGATGGCGCCTTCTTGCTGCATCCTCACGTGGTTAAAGGGTTGAGAGGTCTTTTTTATAAGGGCACTAATCCTATTCGTAAGGGCTCCACCCTCACGTCCTAATCACCTTCCAAAGACCCCACCTCCTAATACTGTCACCTTGGGGATTAGGATTTCAACATATACATTTGGGGGGGACACAAACATTCAGACCATAGCAAGTGTATACACTGCTGTGGTTCTTGCTTTTATCTTTCATCCTACTGACTTGAATTATCTCTGGCAATAGTCACTGGTTTGTAATCACATTTTGATCATTGGTGACAAGCAATACAGTAGAGGTATAAATACTTCCTAAACATTTGTGTTTTCAAATGAATGTTTTTATTAAAGTTTTTTTTTTTTCCTAAGGACATTGTGTTTACTGATTACTTTGAGGCTGATATTAAAATTTGTTCACAGTGCTTTTACTCACTAAGAGCATTACAAGTGACTCATTTCATTTTCTGTAAGAGAAAAGACATCTTTGGTTAAAAAATAGTTGCCACAGGCAATCGACATATAGAAAACTGTAATTTGTTTAAGATATGGGAAATAATGATTTTAAAATCTCCAGCCTTTTAAGTTTGCCTCTCCCCAATTTTTTCAGATGAGGAAAGTGAAGATGCAAAGTGTTAGTTGTCTTTTAGTAGGTTAATGAAGAATAGATGTGAGTCTCAGTGTTAACACTGGACTTTAGAGCCAACTTAGCCACTAGGAACAGGTGTCATCACATGGCCTGTCCAAAATCCGGTTGATCTGGGTGCCATCATATGAAGAGCTCTTTGAGTGACAGATGTCTAGCTTTCTGACTAGTACCCAGCCAGGGCCTGTGCCCGGTCTCACGTGGTCTCTTTAGGAACTCAGTTTTTTTCAGGGGTGGGCAACGTAAGTCACAAATCCAAATATATGTGGACAAAATTAAATTTTACTTTATCAATTTTTTTGTTGTAGAAAAATGCAATATAAAATTTGCCATTTTAACCATTCTTAAGTGTGCCGTTCAGTGGTATGAAGTACAGTCACATTGTTGTGTAACCATCACCACGACCCAGCTCCAGAATTTTTTACTCTTAAGACTGTCTCTACTTAAATGTCACTCGAAGATCCCTCCAGTCTGTATTTATACTTATTTCCCTCTGTCAGCAGTCCTGCATTTTGTAATATGCTCATGATGTAATTTTATTGGCATGAAATTTGTTAGCTCAGTATCTGAATGTAGCCAGCCACATGAGGAAACTACTCTCACCCTGCTAGCCTGGTATCTGGTGGGGGTTGCATGGGAGAAGCAGGTGGGTGCTGGATCTCACTGCTGTGGTGGCTCACTAGATAATAGATAGATAGATATTATAGATAGGTAGATAGACAGATTGATAGATTGTTTTGCCAAAATAGAATTTCAAGCAGGCTACGCCCCAGGGTCTGAAGACATTGTTTGACTCCATTGCTGCACATTGGGTCCCTGGGACCCTAGAAAATCATAGAGTACTGTGTTTTGTCATATATATCTCTAATAATTTTCACATGTGTTATCTGAAAATTCTTTCCTAGGACCTGGCATTGTTTTAGTGGATATTTTTGTGGTTTTTGTTTTTGGTTTTTTGAGATGGAGTCTTGCTATGTTGCCATGTTGCCCAAGCTGTCCTTGAGCTCCTGGGTTCAAACGATCCTCCCAAGTAGCTGGGACTACAGCTCCATGTCACCGTGCCAGGCTTTGTTCTAATTTTTATGGAAAGTTTTCTGTTTCTTTTTAGCCACATGTTTTGAGGGGTACTTTTCATGAGGACAGTTTGAGTGTGTTGAGGATTGTTACATAATTTTTTCTTAAATGAATCTCAATTTTAAGTATCGAGACTTTAAAAAATAAAAAGAATACCATCTAGTCTTTCCGCATATAAAGCTTACCTCAAGCACTTCTAGAACAATTCACTGGATTAGCACAATTCAAACATAGCTAAAAGGCCATTTTGAATTCCAGAGAGATCAATAGTGATTAGAATTAAAATTTAAATATCTTAATTTCCCCAAGCAAGGACAGGTGCAGTGGTGAGAACATTTGTTCTTTGTTAGCCTTTAGCATAGTTTATAATTTTATACCTTATAAACAAAGTCAGTGCCTATGGGTTTAATTAGTGTTTAGTTCTAGTCTTTGTTTTTTTTCCTTTTTGGCAGAAGAATTAGTGATATTTGGAAATGTCTGGAGTTCTTTTTTCTTGAAAAGGTCACAAACCATTCATTTAAAGAGGATGACTGTGGAAATTCAGTTCACAATAATTGTGAGACCAAATATAGTAGTACCTTGTAGCTTAAATTCCAATAAAACACCACTACTTTGCCATTTTGATTTCAGGGGAGAGCTATATTTATAGTGAAGGAGATAAAGCAATTGGACTTCTATGATATTGTAAACTTAAACTCTAATGGGGAATTTCTGTGGGTCAAGGCAGGGAAAAAAAATATGTATATATGTTAAGTTGACAATAAGTGAGCTATCTGAGCTGCAGCACAGAGGCTACCACTTGATCACTGACTGTGAAAGCTTTGACCCCGTTGAGAGAGTGTGTGTAAGAATGAAGGCCTTGAGCACTGCAGAGCGAGTCAGCCAGCTTTGCTCTGTGGGGGCCACCATACCTTGCTCAGAGCATCTTCTCCAGGCAGCAAAGATAAGTTAAGGCAGAGTCTATAGAACCTGTGGCACAATTTCAAACGTTGGCAGGAAAAGAGTAAGTGAAATATGCAATTTGAATTCTGGAAATAGAATTCGAATTATGGGTTTAGAAGATAGAGGCAAGGAGCTGGAAAGATGAGTCATCCTGGAGATGTTCTTGAAATGGTGATGACAGCAGAAGACATTTTTGTATTCTCAGGTCAATGGCACCGACTTTACCTTCCGAAGTGCAGGTGTCCTCCTGCTCCTTGTTGATGCATGCGGCGTTCCATTCCGGTTGACAGAAAAAAAGTTTTTCCCTCTTGTTGATGTCAGTCGCTTGGAAGAGTATTTAAAAACAGACATCCCTCCAAGGTAGGTCAGACGTGTTCTGTAATGAGAACAAGCCACCTTAAAGACGTGGAATGCTCCAAACAGATGACATTTGGTTAACTCTGAGGTTTGGTTTATATTTTATATTGTGTTTACCAGATCTTTTACTCTGTGGGCGTTCAGGGCTCTGTGAAAGGTATTTCATTCCTTTCCTACCTCAGATTGATACCCGTGTGGTCTGAGTTGTTTATCACTGACAAGCTGTTGCTTTATCAATGGCAGAACTTGGATATTCGAAGATTTTGCAAATGGTAGGAGGGTTCCTAAAAGGAGAAAAGCTCATTATTTGGAACATTACTGTCCCTCTTTTTAGTATTAAATTAATCTACTTTGTACCCAACTTGCTCAGAGGCTTATTTTCCATTTTGAAGTAATTTTCCAGGCAGTTTGCCTTTGCAGCCAACTGCCCCGCTGATGGGCTCTTGGACAGCATTGTACCATGACTCTGATAGAGGAAATCATCACCTGGGTCATCTGGAAATGGCTAGGAAAAAGTAAAGTGATTTTTAAGTGGTCGTGTGTCTGGTCTCTCTTTTAAGAGTGCCAATCTGATTGCCTTTCTTTGTTGGTCTCTGAAGAAAGCTGCACAGGAGAGAAACCTTCCTTTTTCTGGGCTGGCCAGACCCTGCCCGGAGGCAAGGAGATGAATTCAGAGTCCTTTCTGCCCCTTGGCTTTGCCCCAGATGTTGATTTATATACAGGCCTTCATTTAGTGAAGCCATTAGGGAAGAACATAAGCTTCCCAGAAATTAAAAGCCTGTCTAGCTTTAGAATCATTTTCTGATCACTTATGCTCTTTATAGATTACAGAACCAGATCCTAATAAGTCCCACGAAATCATTAGATTATTTGAATATAATATTCAATATGCATGTCTAGTTTTATCTTCTGGTTTAAGATAGAATACTTGTGGGGCCTCAATGTTCTTTAAGGACTGAAAGATTTTTTTCTTAATGTTGAAAACATATGCACTCCCTCACTTCCCCTAAAACCATCCAGGACATAAATCTCACCACAAGTATGTAGGACAACATCACAGACCTGCAAAGTACCTTAGAGATTTAAGAGTTAAAACCAACTCATTAGAAAGTCACGAAGTGGTTTCTAGAAAGGGGACACAAGAAAGGCTTTTGAGATAGTAGTAATGCTGCTTCGTGATCTGGATGCTGGTTACACAAATATGTTTTGTTTGCAAAAATTCAACTGTGCGAGTTGTATTTTAATGAAGTGTTAAGGAAGTTAGAGGGCAACAGGCAGTGACTTCTAGAGAGACCGAGCATGTGTGTGTGGAGGGGCCGGGTGGGTCGGCGTGGGGTGAGCTGTAAGTGATCTCCTGGCTAATTCTGGCCTGTTAAAGAAAATCCAGTCTTCAGGGTGGCTATCGTCAGTCCTCTGCAGTGATTCTGAATTAGTTCACCAGTGCTTTAGAAAGACAGCAACAAAGAACACATACCAACATAAAACTTAAGGCTCTTAATCACAAGAAAGGTCAAGACCCACATTAATAAAACAAATACATTACTAAAGGATATGCAACAAGAGTGGAATAAAAGGAGAGATTCTCTCTGTTTCTGGATGGAAAAATTGATATTGTAAAGATGTCACTCTACCTAAATTATAAATTTAACACATTTCCACTAACACATAACCAATAGGTTACTTTTCTGTTGTACTTGACAGTTGACACTGAAGTTTATCTGGAAGAGCAAATGTTAAGAGAATAGTAAAACATTTTTAAACAAATCACAATAATACAAGAGGCTTGTTTTATCAGATATTAAAATAAACCATGAAGTCATAGTAATTAAGCCAGCATAGTATTGGCAGAGGAGAGGGATCAGAGAAAGAGAATAGAGAATCCACAGACAGATCCGAGTATGTGTGTTAATGTACTGCGTGGTAAAGATGGTGATTTAAACCAAACCATGGAGAACAGATTTTGCTTTATTTTGTCTTAGAATTGTGTTTATCATTCATATAATAAATAGATAATAGAACATAAATAAACAGAGCATCTGAAACAATAAAACTATTTTCCAATGTTATATCTTCCAATGTTAAACTATCCTCCAATGTTATAACAAACTGTTCCCCAAAAGAGCAGTGTCCCAAGCTGTCCACTAGGTGAACTTACGTAAATGATTTGGTTTCCCTTACTTTTGGTTTCCCTTGTAATAACAACATGAGAAGTTCCATATGGGGCAGAAGAGTGAGACCTTGTAATAGCAGAGATGAAAAAGCATCTGGGCTTTTTTCTGTGTTCTTCTTTTATCTACTATTTCTATTCAGTATTCTGTTCAGAAAGGTACTCAATAAAAATGTACTGAATGATTGAAATTGGCACTGATTTGCTAACTTTAATATACAGGTCAATTGTTCTGTTGAGCACAAGAGGAGAAATAAAACAGTTGAACATTTCAGATTCATTAGTATCTCTGGGATTAGCCAAACCAGCTCATCTTTATAACAAAGGTTTGTATTTATATTATTATTCTATGAGGTTTTTTGGGGACCAACAATATATGCCTTTTTCTGGTGGAATTTAGCTACCAGACTATTTTCATGGCCTTGTTTTTCTGGATTGGGTATCATTAAGACAATTTCTAAATAAGGGGACAGTGTTAGAGGAAGTGTGTTGGGATGTGGTTTGTTATCTGGGGCAAGAGGTGGGTGGGTAAGAGTTCATTTGCGGATGTAAGGAAGTGTAGGGTTTTTTAAATAGCTTCCTTTGTTTTGCTTACCTCTGCATTATTTTTTTAGGGAGTACCATATTCGTGGGATTCAGCGGAACCTTGAAACTGTCATGGACTAAGCTATTTACCAGTCCTGCTGGACAGGGCCTTGGGGTGCTTGAACAATTCCTACCTTTGCAGCTGGACGAATATGGTTGTCCCAGAGCAGGCACCGTTCGCAGAAGAGACTTGGAACTGTTAAAGCTAGCTTCAAAAGCACATTAGAGACTAACTGTAACTTAAGTGCTGGGAAGAAAAAAAAATGTGAACTAACTTATTTAATTTATGGCATTTTAAGATGACACTGTTAACCCAATGGAACCATTTTCCTGTTTGATACAGAAACGGGAGAAAAGAAAGAGTATGAAGTCATTGCTTGAATACCAGCTCATGCACCTTCTAGTTGTACAAAATGTTAGAGAAATTATTTGTATTTGCAAGGCTGGCCTGTTCAGAGAGCAGTTCTCTTATTCCTCCCCTTCCACCCCAGTGTTTTGTAATGACCATAAGCGGTGTTTTGCTGTTTGTGTAATGCAGTGGGGTGGGGTCGGGGTTCTGACAGTCAGCCTGAAGTCTTTAGAAGACCAGCTATTGTAGCATCTTGGATACTTGAAGTCTAATGCTCAGTCGTGTTGTGCAGCAGTTGACTTGGTGGCTGACATGCTCAGCGACACCTGGTGCCCTGTTTCTGGGCAGCCTTTGAAGACTTTTTATGATACTGAATGACAAGAGTTTTAAGTGGCAACTCAGGCCCAGCTCATGCCCTTTTTTTGCCTGGACATGTGCTATTTTTATTCATTTGTATATTGATTACTTCTAAGGGTTCAACTTACAGACAGGATGTATATTGGGACAAAAGTGCTCACAGGGATTAGAAATTCCTTTAATCCGTGACCACTGGGCAAAAAGTGGACCTGTACCAAAGGTCTGGGGCTGTTGGGACCATTTTTGCAGCTTTAATCCTTAGCCTGTTTTGACTGTATATTCATGTTTCAAATGCAGAGCTGAGCTGAAAATTGACTTTTTTTTTTAATTTTTAAAGAAGCAGGCCATTTTCTTGAACTGTAAACTTGTGTCGTTTTAACTTGCACAAAGGAAGTCTGTTCTTGGTGTTGCTCTTGCACCTGGGTTTTTGTTATTGTTTTTGTGTGTGGATATTTTTTAAGCTTTTCTGTTCACCATCCTGCCAGGAAAATCCCAGAAAGCTTAATGATAGTCCAAAAAAGTTGTACCCTGAGAATGAAGAAAGGAGAGCCTTCTAAGGGCCAGAATCATTGAGGTTCAAACATGAACCTCTTTGTATCCTTAAAGGAGTGAATCACTCTTAATTAAATTGTTAAAGCTAATTAAAAAGGTGTCATGATGCCCAATTTCGCTTTCCTCTGGGCACGTGTGTCTCCTGCTGGTGAGACTGGCATGTGGCAAAAAGGAGATTTTCCTCCGTATCCTGGAAAGTCGCCACACCAAGAGGAAAGAAACATCAAAATACCTTTATGTTTTTCTAAACCCACAATGCATGAAGTGTAGTGGAGGGATGGCCTAGCAGAGGTGGTAGGTGTGTTTGGGCTGGCATTGGCAATGGGTGTGGACAAATCCACTTTGCTCTGCTGAGGGCAAAGGCTGACAATGGCCTGTACCTTTGTGTCCGGGAGAAAGTGCAGAGCAGCTCTGTGACTTCTTTTACTTTACAAATATGCTACCTCAGAGTGCTACCAATAAACCTTTCTAACTGTAAGTGCTCTTGCTCAGGGCACGTGTCTTAATCAAAGTTTGGTTTTTTTGGGTTTTTTTTTTTTTGTATATTGACGAATGAGATCTGACCTATGAAATATATTATTGAATCATGGTTCCTGAAGGTGATTAAAGTTTGTGTGTGTGTTTTATGACTTAAATATCTCTTATGTGTGTTTTTTAGAGTTTGAGTCTTTAAAGATTTGGAGAGGATATGTAAGTTACCAAGGCGCTTGGTTTTTCTGTTTTATATACTAATAATCAGGGCCTAAATTAAAGAAATAAAAATATGTGTGCATGGATTTTATGTATGTGTGTATGTGAGTTTATATCTCTATCTATAAATTTTTAAATTGCAGGTTCCAGCTGTAACGAAGTTATTGGCGGAAATGAGGAAGAGAAACTGTCCATCAAGTAGATTTTGTAAGACTAAGCTTCAAAAGGGCAGGGACCACATTCTCCAATGCAGAGGTTTTCAATCTTGGCTGCAAACTGGAATCACCTGGGAGCTTTAAAAAATATGGAGGCCTGGACCCCAGCCCTCTTCCCCCCGGATTCCAATTTAATTGGTGTGGGGTGCAGCCTGGGCATTGGAATTTTTTTTAAAGCTCCCTGGGTGATTCTAACATGCCGCCAGGTTTCAGAACCACTGTGCTGCTATAATAGGCCTACTGTTCAACTTCAGTCTATAATTTTTTGTGACTAAAACAAAATTGCATTTATTTTTATTTGAGATGCCTAGATTACTCACAGAACTCCCAGCCCTAAACAAAGCATTTCTCTACTGTCTGTCTTTAGAAGAACTTTTAACTAAAGTTCTTAGTCTTTAATCCTCTCAAATCATTCAATTGGTCCCATAAGCTGATATACACAGTTCAGGCAGTTGGGAGCTAGCAATCTGTTCTATTTCTACCAAGAAAATATATTCAAAGGTGATTTATAAGTTCATAAGCATTTTCCATCAGGTGAGGCCAGTGGTTGAGCTCCAGAACTGTGGCCATTCACAAATCAGTCAGCTGATGAGAAACCCAGAGGGCTCTCCTATGTCGACAGACTGGGGTTTAGGTCCTTGCTGTGGGACTCCCGCGTCGGCACCTGAGTCAGCACGCCATATATTATCTCCAGAAGCTGGAAGAGAGTGCTCGCGAGAAGATGAAAGGCAAACGCACAGTCTCATGGACTGTGACTCCAAAGCAGCCAGTAAGCTGATGTTTAGACTGGGAGGTGGAAAGGGGGGATTTATGACTGCTGTTCTCTAACTTCAATGGGAAAGAACACATCCTCCTGCCATTAAGTGGGTTCCTTTGTTTTGTGGAAGGGAGGGCAATGAGATGGATAGAGGCTGAATGCTTCAGATAAGGACTGTAGGTTTTCATTCCTTCAGAGATGAGATAATGTTCGGATGAGTCCAGTGAAAAGGCATTTCAGTAGGAAGGAATGCACTCAGTTAATTCAGATTTTCTTTTTTTTTCTGTTGCTCCTAGTAGGTGAATACAGTACATAGATTCCATCATGACAGTGTTTGTTGATTTTTGTGATGCAGAGTTGGCGTTTACCTCCAGAATTCTTTCTTGGCTCTCAGATACTTATTAAACAATGTTTAATAACTTGAGAAATTCCCCTGGAGGTGAAGACCTTTAATAGGGTAACAGATTTGTATTATTACTGTTGTTAGTCTTAACTTGGTTATAACCCAATCTGCTGGAAATGTGAACAGCCACTCTGGGCTGGAGCTAATTTTCAACAAAAGGTCAGGGAGAAAAAAAAAATGTAAGTGAAGCCATTCCTGCTTCCTCGCTCACAAATGACAAAATGCTGTTCAATTCTTGCTGCGCTATTTGAGTTACTTGGAAGAGAGAGGGGTTTTTTACCCTTATTTATCCTCAATATGAGAAGCTGATAAAAGGATGTTTAATTAGGTCCTGGTGATGTGGATAAGGGAACACATGCTTGTTATGTAGTACAATTAGAGAATGACTGGCTCAATGGTGATTTCTAAATGAGGAACTGTGCCCCACAGGCATCCAAGAATACCAGCCGTAGCAAGCTGTGAAAATGATGTATATGAAAACACAACATAGAGTGGGGCAGAAAACATCTTCATAGATACGTTTTTGTAATTTTTCTAAGATGCACAAAATGATTCGTCAACATATGAAAAGTGGTAAATGGTCACAACTCATTAATCTGGGTTGACAAACTATGACCTATAGGCCCTCTGCCTACAATTTGGAGCTAACTATGGTTTTTATGTTTTTAAATAGAGCATGTTGGAAAAGTTAAAAGAAGAATAATTTTATTAGGTGAAAAGTTTATGAAATGTAAATTTCAGTGTCCATGAAAAAAAAATCTCGTTGGAACACAGCCAAGCCCACTTGCTCACAGGTAGTAACTATGAATTCTCGTGTGCTGCAGTGGGTAATTGCCACTGAGACTATAAGGCCTGCAAAGCCAAAATTATTTACTGTTAGCCCCTTTACTGAAAAAGTTGACCAAGCCTTGATCTTGGTGACGGATATACCAGTGTTTCTTGTCCTGTTCTTGGAACTTTTTTGCATTTTGAGAATTTGTAAAATAGCAAGTTAACGAAAAAAACCTGCATCAGCATCACCTGAGGTGCTTGGTGAACATGCAGCAACCCAAGTCCCAGCTCAGACCAGAGAATTGGCATCTCTGTGAGTTGGAGCTGGGAATATAATTGTAGAACAAGCTCTCCAGGTGTTTCTTATGAACGCTAAAGTTTGAGAACCCCATAACATGCAGTGAGCCCTTTCTCTTCCTCTCCCTTCAATAGAAAACACATCTGAACAAATTCAAAGTGTTGTGTTTTTTTTTAACTCTGATGATTCCAGCTCTATTGTCTTCCCCAGAACTTTAAAAAACTAATGTAGGGCAGATTTAATGCACAGCAGAGGGTGTGGCTCTTACTGGGACAGAGGTTTGAGCCCATGATTAAGTTCTCCCTCCATCATGTCTAAAATTCTGTTAGAGTGATTCCTTTGGCTACCATCATTCCTACTCTGAAATCCCAGCCATGCTTTGTTTTCTACAAGTTCTTTATTATTATTATGATTATTATTACTATTTTAAGGACTTTAAGGGAAAATGTACATTTGACCACAATCAGGCTGCACAGACTAACAAAAGTGTAGGTTTTTTTGCTTTTTGATGAAACTGTATCCACTCTAGTAATTTCACATTCATTCAAGCTCTGATTGGTAATTGTAGATGCATATTTTTTAAAAGGCAGAATGAATTATTTCATACAAGTAGTTGTATGAAACTACTTGCTTTGTAAGCAAAAGCCTTTTAATATATGAACTTCATGGAGGGTTGGAGGTGGTTGAGTGGACTTGGGGGATAATGAAATTGATCCTTGCTAGAGAAGAAGTTGAGCAAGGGAGGTTCACCTTCTTCCACCAGCCCACACTGATCACCAACACCCAGGTTCTGAGGGAAGGTAGGTTTCTAATGTGGCAGAATGGAGGATTTGCAAGTTTCAGGAGGCAAGGAGCCGGAACATCATTAGCTCCCAATATGGGTGGGAGGAAGACAGTTCTGATGGGAAGGGCCGTGACAAAAATTGTTGCCTCCTTCAAAAGTATGCTTATGGTCAGCTTTCTAAAGAAAATAGTCCTTAGTGAGCAGTTAGTGGATTGGAGTCCGGGAGAAGAGCCTGATACAGTCATTTGTTGTAGGTACAGTAGATGTTTTGGTGACCAACCTAGGTTTGATGCCAGCTTAGGCTCTGTACTAGTGGGCTTGCTTGAGCAGATTCCTACTCCTTTTGATCCTCAGCTTTCTCATCTATAAAATGGGACTATTAATACTTTTGTGAAATTATAGGGGGGTTAAATGACAACAGCCGTGACTCCCTCACACAGCTGGTTATCAGAAACACCTGATGGCTTATTAAAAAAAAAAACACCTAGGTTTCCAGACATGTGAATTCAAATTTAGTAGCTTTTTGAGGATTAAGGATTAGGGAATCTGTATATTTTTAAATAAAATTCTGAGATGATGCCAGGTTTGGAAACCACTAAGAATACTGTATGCAAAACCCTTGCCTTAGATTTAACACACTCTGGTACTCTGTTTTTTTGTATCTGGAAAACAGGACCTCAGGCCAGGCAATGGTTGTTTGGTGAATCTGTTGGAGCATCCGCAGGAGGTTTGCATTTACGCCCTCGATTGCTCTAGCACTGTAACGCAGCAAACCAGCTGTGTGTGGACCAGAGCTATGAAATGTGAAAAAACCCCTCTGGGATGAAAACATGTGGCTGCACCCTGTTCTGCAGCTGGTCTGTGTAGTTTTCTGCTCTTCATTCTTGTCAGGGGAAACTTCAGTTCACCTGATAGTGTGTCTCTTCCAATCCCTTTTTACCATAAACTAACAGCGAATAGAAACAGCTCATTTCTAACTATCTCTAGGTTTTTTAACCGCTCACATTGTCTCTCTTCCTTCTCATCAAGTAGGGAAAATGCTAACATGCTACCATGGAGTGAAATGGTTCAAAGCTAAGATTTATATAGCAAGCTGCAGCTGAATTAAAGGACCTGGAAAATGAGCACCTTTGGCAACAAGCCTTCCCATGTTTCTTTGTCCCATTTCTTCCTAGTGACACCTCCCCCTCCCCGCTGCTGCCCGAGGTCCACTGTTGGGGCCCTTGTCATACTGGGAAGACCACATTCCGAGATCTCTTTTGTAACTCACTCACCTCTGCTCACATGTTCTCTGTCCAACCCTCAGGATCCTTAGCCCTTGCTAAACTAATTCAAAATTGGGTCAGTCCTTATGTCTAAAGCAAATTTACTCTTGGGCAGCAATGCCACTTTAATGTCTGCCCATGGTACCAATAGTGCTTAAAGTAATGTGTACCCGGAATTATTATTTATCAGATCTGGTTGGTTTTTAAAGCACTTTTGTCCTCCAGCATACTGACCTATAAGGCTGATGTCATCTACATGTAGAGGAAGTTACAAATCTGGAAAATTCTCATGCCAGAGAATCAGTCCCTGGATGATGGAGTCAATGCCGTCTATAGGATATGAGTACTTATATTTGAATGGAATCTCTTCTGATCATCCTCAGAAAGGTTATGGATAATACTGTGATTTTCCTCTCGCTTAAGCAATGTTCACAGAACACAGAGACTGAATGAGTAACAATACCTGGCTCTGAAACATATAATCCATTTGGATTCCAGGCCCAGGGTCTTGGCCACAAGAAAGCATATTTATCCCAACATCTTCCTGGAACCTGTGTTCTGTAAGCGCTGGAAAATTCTTTGTTTGTAGTGTCTTGCATTTCTGTAAATCACCTATTTCAATAGCTGAAAGAAAGAGATTTGGTAATTACAGCTTTTCTTTGTTGTAGCTCTATATTGAAAACACATGCCAGCAGGGTTAAGTAAGGACCCAAGTGGATAGATGACACATAAACAAGATTAGGAATCATAAGGATTAGGGGCTTCCTGTGCAGGTTGAGTCACAGGAAGAGGGTCAGTTACAAGCACAAAATTATTTTGGTGGAGGGAAAGGATGATTTTGTTATATTGATGATCTATATTTTCAGGGTTTTGTTTCAGATTCCTTGAAATGAGTTAATTTGTTGATTTTAGTTATTTTTTTACTGTAATATTATATAAAATAATTGGATTTAAAGTCCATTGACAAGTATAAGTGTTGAATATTTTGGATAGTCGACTTCTAAATTATCAATTCAGCACCTATATTGTGGCTAGCTACTTGATCGAAATAACATGAGATGCTCTTAATTTTATTTGGTCTTTATTTTATCTGCTTACAGAAGATGAATGATTAATATGAAGCCTAAAGGTAGCCAATTAGAGACTTACAGAGTAGTGACATGAGAAGTAAAAAGTGAGAAAGAAGAAGGACTCTACCCTTGTTTTCTTTTACTTTTTCTATTAACTATTTCCACCCTTAAATTAGCACGTCAGAGCCAGTGGACTCTATCTAATCGTTGAATTTCTGAGTTTGCTTAGTGAGAGGATACTTTTGTAAACAAATTCTGCCCTCCTTGTTATTTGTGTGTGTGTGTGTGTGTGTGTGTGTGTTTGTGTGTGAGTTTATTTGTCATACTAATATTATCTTGTTGAGGGCTACAGAAATAATTTTACACTGGTGTGTATGGTAGAAAGAGTACTGCTTCAAGGGTAAAGTCTACTATTAATTACCAGGGGGAAGTTGGTTACTTAGATATACCCACCTGCTTAGTGTGAGTTTCTAAGTTTAAAGGGAGTGAGGGTTTAGCCTCTTTGGTTAGACTTCTGCCAGTCTAGGTGGGGTGAAAGGGGCTGTTGAATAGCGGATGTTAAACTTTCAGATACCACATGGGAAGAGAACAGGTTGTAAAAGGGAAGAATCTCTGTATTAAAGAATATTATCTTCTGGACTCTGGCATTCTCTCTTGTCTACCAAAGCCTAGGACTATGTTTCTTAAAGTGAGGTTTATGGGCCATTTCCATCAGTTTCATGAGTTTACTGTTGAAATTGCAGTTTCATGGACTACATTCTAGATGGATTACATTAGAATCTCGGGTTGAAACCCATAAATCTGCATTTAAATAAGCAACCTTATTTAAAATTGAATTACATTAAGAATTAATATTAAGAATGATATTAAGAATGAATCACAAAACCCGGAAATAGACTTGCAACAAAGATGGCAGTACAAATCAGTGAATAAAGGATAAACTATTCAATAAATAATTTGAGAATAATTGGTTTTCCATGTGGGAAAAAAATGTGACTAGATCCCTATCTCCACATCATGAAGAAGAATAAACTTTGTATAGATTAAATATTTAAGCGTGAAAAGTAGAACTATAAAACTTTTAGGAAAAATATAGGAAAATATCATTTTGACATTGAAATAGAGAAGGTTATCTCCAATACATTAAAAAACACAAATCATAAAGAAAATAGAAAAATTCTATTAGATTACAATTTGTCTTAGTCCATTCAGGCTGCCATAACACAATACAATAGATTGGGTAGTTTATAAACAATAGAAATTTATTTCTCACAGTTTTAAAGATTGGGAAGTCCTTACAACAAGAATTCCATAAAAAAAAAAAATAGAGGTTGGGAATCTCAAAAAATAAAGGCTCTGGAAGATTCAGTGTCTGGTGGGGGCCTGTTTCCAGATTCCTAGATGGGTCCTTCTCACTGTGTCCTCACATGATGGAAGGGACAAAGCAGCTCTCTGGGGCCTCTTTTATAAGGGCACTAATCCCACTCATGAGGACTCCACCCTCATGACATAATCACCTGCCAAAGGCCCCACCTCCTAACACCATCACATCGGGTTTCAACATATGAATTTTGGGGGACACAAACATCCAGACCATATCATTCCTCCCCTGGTCCACCAAAATTCATGTCCTCACTTAAAAAATACATTCATTTCATTTCAATAGCCCCCAAAGTCTTAACTCGTTCCAGCATGAACTTTAAAGTTAAATCCAAAGTCTCAATCAGATATGGGTGAGGCTGAAAGTGTGACTCATTCTAGGATAAAAGACTCTCCAGCTGTGAGCCTGTGATATCAAACATGTTTTGTGCTTCCAAAATACAATGGTGGGACAAGAAGACGATAGACATTCCCATTCCAAAAGGGAGAAATAGGAAAGAAGAAAGGGGTAATGGATCCTGAGCAAAACCTTAAGGCTTGAAAATAACCTTCTTTCACTCAAAGCTCTGCTCTCCAGGCTCAGTGGGGTGGACTTTCTACTTTCTAGACTCACTGGGCTGGTGGCCCTGTTCTCATGGTTTTGAGCAGCCCCACCCCCATGGCATTTCTCTGGTGGCCCTACCTGCATGGTGGCTCTGTGCCTGCGTCTTGAGCCTGCAGCTCTCCCCAGCTGGGATTTTATGCCAGTGGCTCTAACTGTTGGTCCTGGCATGGCCATGCCCCCACCACTCCACTAGGCACTGTGCTAGTGGAAGCTCTCTGTAGTGACCTTGCTCCATGGCTGTTTTCTGCCTGGGCTGCAGGTTCTCCAGGGCATCTTTTGAAATTTAGGTAGAGGGAGCCACACGCTTACAGCTCTGCTGCGTGCTGTGCACATTGAACCAGGGCCACCAGAGCCACACCTGGAGGAGCCTAGGAGTGTGGTGAGAGAGTACAGGAAGCAGAACCTTGCAGCAATGCCAGGCAGAGAGTGCCAAGGTCCCTTGGGTACCAGTGACTCCTCCTTTGAAAGTGTTCTGTCCTCCAGGCTCTTGCGCTTTGGGCCTGTGATGGGAGTGCCAGCCTTGACCCCCAAAGTGCCTTCAGGGTCATTCCTTCCATAGTCTTGCTGAATAGCACCTGGCCAATCTATACCAATTTCCTTATCAAAGGGTCACTTGGCCACACCCTTGGTGCTGTCTCTCAGACATACTTTCTCAGTTTTTATAATATGCACAGGCTGAGAATTTTTAAGTTTTGCTTTCCTATTGGTTAAAAATTTTGTCTTTAAATCACTTGTCTCTTCTCACGTTTTACTATAAGCATTCAAGACAATTCAAGCTGCATCTTCAACACTTTGCTTAGAAATTTCCTCTGCCAAATATACCATTTCATCATTCACAAATTCTACCTTCCACAAAAACACTAGGCCATAAACACAATTCGGCCAAGTTCTTTGCCACTTTATGACAAGGATCACCTTTCCTCCAGTTTCCAATAATGTGCTCCTCATTTCCATCTGATACCTCATCTGAACAGCCTTTACTATCCACACTTCTACCAACATTCTGTCCATAGGTATTCTCTAAGAAGTTTCAGGCTTTCTCTACAGCTCTCCTCGTCTTCTGAGCCACCATCAGAATTACCCATTATGGTCCATTCATGGCAATGTAGGGTTTTTTCCTAGCATGCACCTCAAAACTCTTCTAGCCTCTACCCGTTACTCAATTCCAGAGCCACTTCCCCAATTTTAGGTATTTGTTACAGCAACACCCCCACTTCTTGCTACCAATTTTTGTCTTAGTATGTTTAGGCTGCTATAAAAAATTACCATTGACTGGGTAGCTTGTAAACAAAATTTTGTTTCTCATAGTTCTGGAGACTGGGAAGTCCAAGGTGCTGTAGATTTGTTGTCAGGTGAGGGCCTCCATAGATGGAGACTTCTTGCTGCATCCTCAGCTCCCAAAGGTCTCACTCCTAACACCATCACATTGATGATTAGATTTCACCCTATGAATTTTGGGGAAACACAAATATTCAGACCATAGCACAATTGAATACTTTTCTTTTTGAAGATAGTGTCTCACTTTGTTGCCTCAGCTAAAGTGCCGTGGTGTCAGCCTCACTCACAGCAACCTCAAACTCCTGGGCTTAAGCAATCCTCCTGCCTCAGCCTCCCGAGTAGCTGGAACTATAGGCATGTGCCACCATGCCCGGCTAATTTTTTCTATATATTTTTAGTTGTCCAGCTAATTTATTTCTATTTTTAGTAGAGACAGGATCTCACTCTTGCTCAGGCTGGTCTTGAACTCCTGACCTTGAGCTATCCTCCCACTTCGGCCTCCCAGAGTGCTAGGATTACAGACGTGAGCCACCGTGCCCAGCCTACAATTGAATACTTTTGTATGACAAAAAATACAATAAGCAAAGCCAAGAATCACACCACAAACTTGGATAAGATATTTGTAACAAGTATAAACAATAAAAGATTAGTATCAAGAATATATAAAGAAGTTCTGTAAATCATTAAGGAAAATAAAAGCAAACTAAGGGAAAAATGGGCAAATGATAATCATATTCAACTTATAGGATAGAAAATCTGAATGGCAAATACACATATGAAAAGATGTTCAACTTTGTTAGCAGTCAAGGGAAATGGATTTAAAAAATGAGATATCATTCAAAGGCTTAGTGAATATGTAGGAAAAATGAAACTGTGGGAAACATTGTTGTCTAGAAAGTAAGTTGGTGAAATTGGCAGTATCTAAAAGCTTTGTGTATGTGTTACACTAATTATACATATACTTGTGAAATTCTTATGTGTACAGTAAACATGTTCAGAGATATTCATTGCTATGTTTATATCGGTGAAAAATTGGAAATAACATGAATGTCTATCATTGTAAGATGACATAAAAACATCACAGTATACTCATACATGGGACTACTATAATCCTGCTACAATGAATGAATTATGTCTCTATCAATCAATATGAATACATTTAGAAAATATAATGCTGGGTACACAAGTTATAAATGAATACCATTAATAATATGAAATGGTAACACAATATTTATGGATACACATTGTTGAGGTCGCACAATCCAATTTCCTATTTCTAAGAGATTTTGTTTCTACACTTACTATACTTATAGATTCATTATATTTAGATTTCAGAACATTGAGACTAAAAATGTTTCTAGAAATTATCTCCTCCAATTGCTTCCTTTAAATAAAAATTTTAATGGACTTTTAATTTTAGAATAGTTTTCGGTTCACAGAAAAATTGTGAAATACTACAGAGAGTTCCCAAATACCCCATACCCAGTTTCTATTAACATCTTACATTAGTAGGGTTCATTTGTAATAATTAAGGAACTAATGCTGATATAATAATTAAACTTCATATATTATTCAGATTTTGTTTTTAAAAAATGTCCTTTATCCATTCTATGTGATATCTGGGATATCACATTAAATTTATTAGTCATGTGTTCTCAGGCTCTTCTAAGTGGTATCAGTTTCTCAGACTTTCCTCTGTTTTTGATGACCGTGACAGTTTTGAAGAGACTGATCAGGTATTTTACAGAATGTTCCTTCTTGGAGTCTGTCTGATATTTTTCTCCTATTTAGATTGGATTCTGGTGAGGAAATCTGTAAAAAGAACATTCTCATCACATTGTATCAAGGGCACATGTTATTAACATGACTTGTCACTTTGGTTGTTAAACTTGATCACCTGTTTAAGACAGTATTTGTGAGCTTTCTCAACTGTAAAGTTGCTCTTTTGACCTCTCTCCACTTTTCCATGCTGTATGCTTTGGAAGGAAGTCACCATGGGCAACCCATGCCAATTGCCTTTTTAAAAGGAGAAATTGGAATGCAGAAAATAGAGTGATTTGACCCAGATCTTAGAGCTAATCATACCTAGTCCACAGGATGATTGAGCCACAGTTAGAGGATTTATTTAAGGTACACTTAACTAATTCTAATTTAATTTTAATTTTAAAATTAATGTGATTCAATTAATTTTGTTTCACTTAAATTTTAATTTACATATAAAATTAAGATTAAGGCAGTCAATTTTGCACATACAAAATCTACCTCTCTCTCTTCCTACCAACACTTCTAATCAAAACATAAAGAATTATTAGATACCATGTTTTTATATTACCACACACAATTGATTTCAAAATGAATAAAAGAAAACATGTACATGTTGCAAATTAGAAAAGAACTAGTATCAGTGAGCAGGAAATAAAGTTTCATGTGGACCAGAAATTTACACTGAAAGACTGCCCCTAACGTTTGTCATTTGGGCAGGAAGTTCCAGGGCCCTGGATCTTTGGATCACGGTCCAGAAGAGGACAAGAGGTGCATGCCCAGGCGGGTGTGTCTTCTTGGTTCTTGGGGATGGGCATTGTGGATGGAGAGCCAGAAGGACCCTCCCTCTAAAGTCCTGGCTTACAGGTCAGGGACCCCAGATACCCAAGTCTGAGCATGGTATGTTAAACAGCCATGGAGACTATACTTCAGTGAGAAGAAAAATGATTGCAGAGTGAACGTATAAAGTACAAGAAGCAATGACGAACAAAGGAAGCAGTAAAATACAGAACAAAATTTGAAAATGTAATTTCTATAAAATGACAAGGATGACTGTCTTTGTGTTTTGTATTTCAAATGAAGCTGGAAATAAAATACTCCAAAATAATTTGGAAGTCAGGAGGCGGAGGAAGTTTGGAGGAAATGACTGTGTGCTAATGTCCTTGTCTTTTTCAGCAGAGAAAAGAAATACTGATTAACTTTTCCTTTGTCAGCATATTATAAATGTAAGAATGTATGCTGAAACCAAACACAAAATGCATAACTTCTAAAGTGGGAAGTGAAAAGAAAGAAGTTTAAGAAATTGATTTATTTAATGAAAGACGGCAAAAAGAAAAAAGAGAAACAATAAGAAAGAAGAACCAAAAATAAAATATAAAGTAAGATGCCAGAAATCAATGAAAATATATCCTTAATACAAAAAATAGATACAGGTTAAACTCATTTTTTAAATATCGAATACAATAATTTCTGTTTGGATTAGAAAGTAAAATATAATTATGCACTGTTTATAAACATGCCTTAAACAAAATAATAGGATGATTAAAAATAAAAGCAGAAAAAATGGTATATTAATCAAAGAAGTTAATAGGACAATGTTAAAAAATACAAATATTAGTAGAATGCTAATAGAATATCAAGCAACAAAATATATAGGGAAAAAGGACAACACAGTAACAGGAGGCAGCATTTCAAGACAAACAGGAATACCCTTCTCAGAAACCGATAGATCAGAGAGGCCAAATTAAGGAACCAGTTATTCCGATGAATCACAGAAGTAGGAAATAGGATTGTCTTGTTCTCCAATTCAAGATATGTGGTTCAGTCTTCAGTTTGCTTTATAGCATATGCCACATATTTCCCCTGTATTTAAGTATGTATTTTCAGTTCCCTAAACTCATTGCAAGTTCTGTCCTCTGCTCCTTCATACATGCTTTTCTCCACCTGGGTCTTTCTCCTCCCTGCACCTCTTCTTGGCTGCTGGGCTCCAATAGCACCTCACACTTCTTTCCCAGTAACATGAACTTCTGTATCATAATCTCCGGTTACGTTTCTTTCTCCCTCACTAGGCAATAAACCTCCAAGGACTGCAGCTATGCCCTTTTCTTTATTGCAGCACGGTGCCTGGCACATGGTTTGCTTCTTGAGAAAATAAATAGTGAAGGAAGGAGTGAGGTAAAAACAAAATGTGATCACGGATGGAGGGATTAATCCTACCTTAGAAAAAGGCTTCAAGGAAGGAGTGACTTTTAAGAAAAAACATGGAAAATGAGTAAGGGCAAAGGTTGTTCCTGGTGGAGGGAACAGTGTGAACAAATACCTGGAAGCTAGAGAGGGCATGGCATGGTGGAGAATTTTAAGTAGTCAAATTTAGTGTAGCTGGAGCACTAGTGACCACAAAGAAGGGAGAAATGAAGCTGAAAATAGACACTGGGATCACCATATAGAGCTCAGAACGCTATGCTGAGAAGTGTATACTTTAATCTGTGGGCAAGGTATACTCACTAGAGACGCTGAAACATTAGAATGACGATGGTAGTTATTAGAGCTATCCACTGAATATTTCCTGTTCTTCACACACTAAGCCTATATTGGGATTGTACTTCTCTGTCTGCCTTTGAAATTAAGTGTGGCCACATGACTTTTTTTTTTAATTTCAGAATATTATGGGGGTACAAATATTTTGATTACATGAATTACCTTTGTACAGTTTGAGTCGAAGTTATAAGTGTGTCCATCACCCAGATAATGTGCATTGTACTTGCTTCACATGACTGACTTTAACCAGTGCTAATAAGTGAAAGTGCTGTGTGCCATATCTGGACAGAAACTTTGAGACACTGTCTGATTTGTCATTGACAAAGCTCGGCTGTGTGTGTGTGTGTGGGGGGGTGCATGTGCACATGCCTGTGTCTTTTTGTGTGTATAGTGGTAGGGAGTCTCATTTGTGTTGCAGACTTAAGTGACATCCTCTTATTTCTATATATCCAAAGAATGGGTATACCTTTCAGTTTTAAATTTAGAAGGAGAGAAGGGGTACAATTGGTCCCTTAGAGACCCATCCCCAAGAGAATGGGTTCATTAAACATCTGTAGAAATGGATAAAAATAAAAAAAAATAAAAAGGATTCAGATTAAGAGACTCTATAAGGTTGGATGTAATAGGACTGGGTGATAGTTACTGATGGAGTTGAAGAAGAGGCAAGAGTGGAAGAGAATGCTGAGATTTCTCACTTGTGTTGGTAGGTAGATAATTGTGCTCTTAACTAAGTATCAGAGTGGAAGAACAGTCGGTATAGAGAGGAGTTTATTTTAGTTTGGAATATAGTAGACTGAGGTCTTTGTAAGTTGTCTAGATGGGGATTTCTAGATGGGAAAATGTTGTCTGAAGCCCAGGCTAGAGTTGGAATTATAGATTTGGGGTGAAAAAATACAGAAATGAATATGGAGTGTAACACTTTACTTTAAAGGACTGAATAGAAGCAAAGATTCCAGAAAGGCCAATTAAGAAAATTTTCAGACCTATTCAAAGAAAACCAAGAGAAAATGGCATTTCAGAAGTCAGAAAGGAGAGAATTTCAGGAAGGAGGAAGTTTTAACTGGTATTGAATGTTGCTGAGACATTCAGCAGAATTAAAACTAAAGAGAGGTACTTGGATTCCATTACGGATTTTCCCCTCTGGGATTTATTCACAGAAAAGGTAGCTTGAGTAAAGAGTTGAGAACAGAAGCAGAGTATAAATTATATCTTCTAGAAGTTGTTATCATATTGCTAGAGAGGAATTCAGAGTGGAAGCAAAGGTTTTGAAAACAGGGAATTTTGGGAATGTAATCGATGCTGGAGAGAGCTGAATATTTGAGCTCTGTGGAAAAACTGAGGGTGGGTAGATGCAGAGGAGGGAATTGGGGAGTCAGGGAGGAAGAATATGATTTAAAAAACAGGCACTTATTGAGCATCTAATATGAGCCAGAAGGTTTTCTTTATGAGATTGGGTAACTAGGTACATGCAGAAGCCATTTACCAAGACAAGAAATCATGGCAAAGGAATTGGTCTTTAAGGTATTGGTAAGAACACGGTGAAATGACTAACTTTGGGGGCCTAGGCTGAGCAGGGATGGATGTGAAGTTAGCAGGGAGGAAGAGTAAGTGGTCTTGCTGACCTGGAAGGTTTGAGGGACTAGAAATCATGAAGAGGATGAGATTCTCTGGGTGAGTCTTGAGTATAACACCATATATTGCTTCAAGCTCTTTTTTACTTTTTTTTTTTTGAGATAGGATCTCACTCTATTGCCCTGGGTAGAATGCAGTGGTGTCATCACAGCTCACTGCAACCTTGAACTCCTGAACTCAAGCGATCCTCTTGCCTCAGCCTCCTGAGTAGCTGGGACTACAGGCGTGTGCCACCGCACCCGGCTAATTTTTCTAGTTTTCATAAAGACCAGGTCTCGCTCTTGCTCAGGCTGGTCTCGAACTCCTGAGCTCAAGTGATCTTCCTGACTTGGCCTCCCGGAGTGATTGGATTACAGATGTGAGCCTGCTTCAAATTCTTTTCAAGGTCTACTTGGTATTCAGTTAATCATGATAAAGAAGATATAGTTCATCAACCTTAAGATTCCATCAATTTCAAGACCCACCATTATTTTATGTACTATTAAGAGAGAGAAGGAAAAAAAAAAGCCAACTCCATATGAGTTGGTCACACCAGCCTCTTACTGCTTTGAAATATCTCCCAGCTGTTGCCAGGGATTTAGAAATTTGTCTCACCTTCCGTTGCATTCCTTGGCTTATCATAGGCAATCATTGTGCACACACCTCAGTAACAAAGTATGACATCATCTACTTGTGAACATCTTATTTCTTAGTTCCTATAAAGTACTGTCTCCTTCTTTATAAGAAAATATGGAAGCATAGTCATTCTTCCCCTCCTACAATAAGTATTTTCTGCTCAGGTTCTGTGTCTTTCTACCTACACAATAGACTGTTTCATGCATATCAAGTTTATACCCCCATGCTTTGTTCTGCACCTTTCTACATTCTCAAAGCTTTTTATTTAAATGTCAAAATCATAGTGAAATATTTTTGAAAACATTTAACTGACAGCTAAATTCAACTCTGTAGTACCAGTGTACTAATCTGCTTTCTGTTGCTTCTAACAGAATGCCTGAAACTGGGTAATTTATAAAGAAAAGGAATTTATTTCTTGCAGTTATGAAGGCGGAGAAGTCCAAGGTGGATGTGCTACATCTGGTGGGAGCTCTCTGAAGAGTCTTGTGGTGGTGCAGGGTATCACATGGTGGAGGTGCTGAGTGTGCTAACGTGCTATCTCAGTTCTCTCTTCCTCTTCTTATAAAGCCACCAGTTCTACTCCCATGAAATCCATTAATCCATGAATCCATGAATGGGTTAATCCAGGGGTGGGGAAACTTTTCATGTTGAAAGGCCACATTAATTTACCTGTAACCACATTCAAGAAAGTTCAATTGGATACACTTAAAAGTGTACATTATTTTGTAGAAATTTAACTACTATGCACTTAATAATTTCAAAAAATGAAAATTATTTGTTAATTTTATAGTTAACTAAACTTTTAATGACATTGTTGTCTGCTTTTTGTTGGAAAGCATTTGAATATTTGGTTGCAACATGGAGGTCCACAGTTTCAGTTGATCCTCTAGACGGGTATCAGTCATTTGTGACCTTTAGGGCATCTTGATTTGGATTAGGTAGGAGAATATAGATTCACAGCAATAAGAGGTTGAAAAGCAAGAAAGCATTTTTCAGACATGTTGTTGAAGGTGTGAGTATTCTACTGCATTTTTCCATATTTCAAATGGATCTTTCTTAGCATCAAACAATAACTTTAAAATGTCATCTACTGAGAGCTCAAGCAATTCCATCTGTAGTTCTTTAGGTGCCTTGGTGATATCAACTAGGTGAGGCTGAAATGCTAATTTGAGTGTGATGTCATGATTTTCAAAGTCAGCGAACCTTTCATTGTATTCCCCAATTAGTAGGTCTATAACCACTGTACATTCTTCAAATAATTCACTTATGTCATTCTGCTCATCAATGACCTTTGCTAACTGGGGAGAATGTTCATCTGAAATTTCCCTTTGAAGAAGTGTTTTGAAAAAAGATAGCTTTTCTGAAATCCTTGGATTTTGGCCACATATCATATATAGATTTAGTTTTACCTTGCAAAGAAATATTCAAGTCGTTTTGATTTGACATGATATCATGCAGAAATGCTGCATTCCTATAGAAATCTTATTTTGGTAATTCACATTGCTGATTCTGTTCTTCATAAAATTTAACTATCTATTCTCACAGAGATAAAATTTTGGCTAATACCTGTCCCTGCAATAGCCAAAGCACTTTAGAATGATACAGCAAATCCACACTGAATACCTCATGGTTTACTTTTAGCATGTTACAAAACTGACGATGCCATGGTGCATTTGCACGAATATAGCACAGAGATTTTGCTGATGCAGGATACAATGAAAAGAAATGAGAGCATCTGGATCTGTTAATACTTTTTTTTATTTGGGCAATAAACCCATCATGTTTTTCTGTCATGGAAGGTGCACTGTCTATACATACACTCAGTAAATTCAGTCCAACTTTATGACATTTATCTTGAAAATTGTTGAAGATATCTATTCCCAGTGTTCTGTTCACAAGAGTTCCCAAAGCAAGTAACTCTTCATAGCAAAGAAAAATCTTCTGTAATGACCCAAATAAAGTATAAAACCTGTGCTGAGTCAGTAATATCAGTTGACTCACCCAAAGCGATTGAATAATACATATTTTCCTTTTGAAGTATTGCATGAAGTTGTTCTGTTAAGCTGAAGGCTAATTCACGCTGCCATTTAGTTATGGTTCTCCTTGAAAGAGGCAGTTGTTTGTACTTTGAAACGTTATCAGGATCTAAGCATCCTACAACTTCGACAGTGCATTCTTTCACAATTTCTACAACACTGAATGGTTTCCCTCTTTTCCTAAGTATATAAGCTACTTTATAAGTTGTTTCAGTGGCATTTTCCAGGTCTTATTGCTGCTTGAAAAAAATTGTCTTTGCTTTTGCTTTTCATATTTTAATTTCTGCAATACAACCGTTTGTGCCTCTCCCTCTAATTTAAAATATTTGTGGTCCTTATGAGTGTTACAGTGCTGATGAGCACTGAATTTCTTTAATGTTGATATTGCAGTATCACAAAGCAAGCAAATCATCTTATCTTTAGCAGAAACAAGATAATATTGCAATTCCCAACCTCATTAAAAAATCTGTTCTCTTCCTTC